>RJWJ010050111.1:0-10022 GCA_004363605.1 Indri indri | reverse complement strand
GACCAATTTTAGCATTACAATAATAAGATCCAATTTGTACCTAGAGTTGCCCACTGGTGGAATGACTGGCCTTGGGAGTTCCGTGGCACTGATGTTTCCATGGGGAATCACAGATGTCCTTCTGCCCAAGAGGATGAAATTGACCCAGTGGTTCTTGAAACTGGCTATACTTTCAAATCACTTCCAGAATTTCTTTGAACTGAAGATGTATAGGCCCCACATCAGACTTACTAATCAGACTACGCAAGGTGGGGAGTCCTAAAAATATGTCCTTTATAAACACCCCAAGTAATTCAGATGTGCAACCCACATCGGGAAGCACTTGTAACATAGAATTCTAAGATGCCATTCCAAATGAAACTTTGACTGCAAATACGTATGATGACAGTAACAATAACAGCACCTTTGTCAAATATCTATTTCTCTTTCTGTGCCTATATTTTGCTTTCCTTGGTCTTGGCTTTACTTCCATCTAGACTCTCTCCAAGGGGTGGTATACTGACAACTAGCAGCTTCAGGCACAATCCCTTCCAAGGATACTCACTTGCCAAAATCTTATATTTTCCGTAATACGAATAGAGGCATGAAATGAAGCAGGAAGAAATTTAAAGGATTATGTGCTGTTAACCCACAATTATATGAAAGTTTGCTTCCTTACAGAAGGTGAACAGCTGGTCTCAATTCCTCCTAAAAGAGCACAAGACAAAATGAGGTTGATTTAGACACAAAGGCAAGTACCTTGTCAGTGAAGGTCATCACACTGGAACTATGTTACTGAGGGCAGATGCAAATATCCCCTTCCAGTAATCTCTGGAAACTACCTGGGTTCCTACATGTTGAAGAGGACTGAGTCCTGTCTGTAGGTCAGATGCTCTGAGAGCACTAGATTGTGTATTAACTTGCAGCCCCAAAATGCATCTGCAACATAGACTTTCTCCATCTGGATTCAGCTTCTCCCTAGCATAGTGTGTGGCTGGACCTGGCAGCAGCAGTTGTAGTAGTGGTGGTAGGCCAGGGCTTGGCTTTCATTTTCACCAATAAATCTTGTTTGCACTGTTTTTCTTTGAAACCTGTTTTTGGGAACAGGAAGGTGATTGGGCTTTTGTAATTTTGTTCATTCAGTTGTTTATTATCTAACTCCCCTCTTCGGAATGTGAGAGAACTAATATGATTGGCTCAAGGATATATCTGCAAAGCCTAGAACAAAACTGTCATTGAATAAATTGGGAAAATAATCGGCTTTAAAGCTGGGAAGAGAAGGGAGGGTCTGTAACTGCTTCTCTGCAGAGGCTTGGAGTGTGATGGGAACACAGGTTACCTCCTCGCCAGAGTGAGGGGCACCTGGAAGAGTTAGTGCTGTGCGAGCAGTGCTTGCCTTGGGGAGAGGTCATTGGGCTCGGCCTCAACAAACTGAGTCACAGGCCACTGAACACCATCCCACTAGGAAGCTGGGAAGGTGGTAGGGAGGAGTGGGGGGTGGCCAGTGCATGTGGGGAAGGGCCCTTCACTACACAGAACGACTAGGTGCTCCATGGAGCGGTCAAGTCAGGGCACTGAAAGCAGACATTCACTAAGCTTATGTCAGTGGAACATGACTTCCCAGGCTAATCGATCAAAAGCCTGCTCATCTGCTTTTGATTTCTCACTGATCTTTATTAATAATATTCTCCTCTCCTTTGGACAGATCAATGTTGCAAATGAAAAATATTTTACAGCTTTTTCACCCCTAGAGAAAGCCAAATTCAAACCTTTCTTGGCCCTTTCTAAGAGTGTATTTTGATAGAGAATACCCTGTCTTCGTGGCAATCAGTTACGCGAGTGATCAAGGTGGAAGCCAGAGTGCATAGAGGGCGATGATCTGGGGACCCAGTCTGCAGGTCGCCTGTCCTCCCTCAGGAGCTGCCAAGTGGCCCTGACCATGCCCTTCAAAGTTTTTTTTTTTTTGATCTAACCTTCTACAATTCATACTTAAACAAGACAATGGGGCGAGTGTCTTGAATTTTTCTTTTTAACCTAGAATTTCTTTTGCCACCCACCATCTAAACATGACAGACCCAATCTTCTGAAGCATTTCGACACCCACAGCCTGGCAACCCAGAGTAGGAAAAAAACTCAAGCACAATATACACTTTTAGAAGTATTTTTAGTTTCTTCCATGAAGTGACATTTTATTTTACTCTTGTTAAAAACATTTATCTGTCAGCAGTGGTTCATGTCTGCTAAATTCTGTAATTCCTACGAACTTGCTTAGTTCTTCAAGACAATGAGCAGCTTCATCTGGCTTTGCTTGCCTCAGTCATGGCAGGCTCAGACACCTGGCGGAGTGTGAAACAACGGTTTACCAAGGAAGTGGTGAAATCTGCTCTCCCAGAGCAAATAAAGTGTCTAAGTCCTAATGTAGAATAGGATACATTAGATCTACACAATGTGGTATATTTGCTTGACGTGGTATATATGAGATATATCCATGACCTTGGGGAAAAAATAGATCTAGATTGCATAATTTGAACAGTTTTTAAGATGAACTGCTTACAATGGTGTGGGAAGGTATCGGGAACTAGTAAGGAAATTCCCAGAACTAGCAAGAGCAGGGACTCACCACCCCTAGGCCTCAGCGGGGATGGAGCAGCTCTAGGAACCCAGGAGGAATGGCTGTACCAAGAGCACCTCCCAGCACGTCGCTCCCTCTGCCCTCCCTCCCACCTCCTGCCGGAAGCTAGAAGGCAAAGGAGCCCACCGATGCTGCCTCCTGGGGCACAGAGCAGAGTGGAAAAGGGCGAAACAGGATCCCAGGGCAAATGGATGGGACGCAGCAACAGAGGACTGCAGGAGATGGGGCAATCAAATAAATGGTTTCATTCATCTTTGTTCATTCTTTCCCTCAAACATGTTATTTATTAAATACCCATAAATGAAAACACAGATGAAGGAAGATAAGCGGTCCCTTCTTTTAAGGAGCTCTTAATCGAATGGAAAAAACAAAGCACAAACATGTGGAAGATCAAATAAAAGCTAAGCTGTCAGCCTCAGCAGGACAGGAGCTCAGAGGAGGGGGCAGTTGTTGTGGGCTCTGGGGAAAGGTGGATGCAGCTGGAAGAGCAAGAGGTTTTTCAGAGGTCTTTGGGGGGCTATAGGGAAGAGTCCTGAACCCTTGAATCTATGGAGGAATGGACTGGTCTAGTGATTTCTTTAATGAATTCTAAGACTGTACAAAAATATAGCACTTTTTATTGAGTACTTTTATTGTCAGGCATTTTTCATATAACCTCTTATGGAGGCCTTACAATGGCACTGCTGAGATGCATGTTAATTTCCACATTTTATGGATGAGGACAAATGAAACTCCCAGAGGCAGAATGTGTTACCTAAGGTCACATCTCATGGTGGAGCAGCTGGGATTCGGAGCCAGTTGTTTCTGACATCAAATTCTAAGCTACTAACCTCCTTAAATAAGGACAATACAGGACTTAGTAACGGTGTCTGCTTTGGATTAAAACATTTTGTCTTAGTGAGGTCCTCATGTGCTCTCAGATGACTGGCAGCTAGAACTTATCCCCCGTTTTAAGAAGCTGCCTGACTTATAAAAGAGGTTATGTTTCTACACAAGTTGCCTGCACTGAGGTGTAGCATTTGCACCTGAGAAAGTCTGGATTGGGTGCTGCCTTTATTAGCCCTGTTTAAAGACCCCTAATGATGCTTCATTGTGCTTGGAATTAATCCATGAATGACATGACAGACCACCAGGCCCCTCCTGCATCTGATTCCATCTTACTATCCTCCACTTTCCCACTCTGCTGCAGCACGCTGGCTTGCTTCCTGCTCTGACAAGTTATGTTCTTTCCACCATAGGTTCTCTGCCCAGGGTAATCCCTTTGTCTGGAGTCATCTCCCCACAGATCCACTCCTGTTGTTATTTGTTCTCAAGAGATGTCCAACTCCTTTTCTGACCATGCCCCAACACAGCCCCCCACTCAATCTCTGAAACATCACCTTGCCTTACAGTCACTGTGATACACATCACTACCTGATTCTTCTTGTTGGTTTACTTACTCTGTCCACGAGGGCTAGAAACTTTCAGCATCTTATGCAATGCTACATAACCTCGTGCTTTCAGTAGTGACTGCCTCCTTAATACTTTCCACATGAATGAATTCATGGAGATGAAACCCAGTTCAGAAAAGCAATAACGGTATGATGTGTTTATTATTTCACAGTCACCTACCTTTCAGGTATTATTTCTACTTATATTTCAAGATGGGAGGAGTGAAGTTCAGCAGTACCCAACGACATGCAAGCAACAGAGTGAGACTGCATATAACAGGCACCTTTGACTTCAAGTCTATTGGTTTTTCAAATCCACTATTGCCGCTTGAATGATTTATGGCTGTGATCATGAGGCCCCCAAGTACAGTGGCTGAAATAAGAAACGCTAGTTTTTCTCTCATGTGTTAGCACAGAATTCAGCATCTGTCAGAAGGTGTAGCTGCCATCTCTGGGTACAGGCTGGCTGTTCCAGTTGTCGGCATTTCCTAGCCAGTAGACGGGGTGGCGGGAAGAGGAAACTTCCTTGTGAACACATAACTGGGAAGTCTCTCACACCAACGTCACCAGAGCTACAGGAGAGGCTGGCAAATGTGCTGGCTAGTTAGGGGACTGTGTGCCCAAGTAACTCGGCCAATCCTGTTACTAAAAGGAGGAAGGGAACACTAGATGTGGGGGACCACAAGCGGTCTCTTAGGCCCTGTAACAACCCTATCAGATAGGGCTATTTCCATCTCCATTTTAATTAGGAGAAACTGGGGCTCAAAGAAGTTCACTATTAGTCTTAATGAAATGGTCTTCACCATTAGTGAAAGCAGAATTCATGATAAGATTCCATTTTAGTTCCCCATTTCATCATTGATTACACAGGCACACAAACAGCTCTTAGTGTTCTTGCTCAGATGGGATTTATCCCATTTTCATCCTTGCAATATCATTTAGCCTTGACCTCTTAGAGCACTTTTAACCAATAAGGACAAGGATGTAGAAGTGTGCAGAGGTCTGGGACCCTGTCTCTCCCTCTGACAGCATAGATTGCCTCCTGCTGTGTGCATTGGGCTATTGGGGAAGCTGCCGTCCTGGGCAGCATGTACTAAGGTAGGACCTGGGTCTCAGGTGAGTGTGGGGTTGAGTATGCATGGGGGAATTTGCAAATTATGGGAGTTGGGGTCCCTGTCTGCTGAGCAACAACAGGTCATCAGTAGGCATAGTAGCCATATGTCCTTATTTGCTGGGCTAGTCCTTGTTTACAGCTGTTGTCGCATTGTAATTATTAAAAATGCCCCTCTCAAAAGTACAGCAGTTTGGATGATAAATTATATGCTCACCCTACCAATTGGCTTATGTTACCACTGATACTCAGCCTTAAAAGTGTTGGAGCAAAAAGTATGGCGACATTAAACAGCAAAGCAAGAGAGATGCCTAAATACGAGCCCCTGGATTTGACTGTCATTATGAAGTCCTAATGAGAAACAGTTCATTATTCCCCAGTTCAAATTAACAGTAACTCTATTCTGCTGAATAAACCCAAACAATCTAGCTATAAAGGTTAATTTCATAATTTGTTCTTAGATTACCAAGCAGCATAAAAATGTCCTGGATGGTGTTTTATGCTGCAGAATCATTAATGATTAAAACATCTAGGAACAGAAGCATGCATAGTCACAAATTATTCAAACCATATAAGACTTTATAAAATTCTATCTGTAAGAGGTATTCAATAAATAACCTAGAATTCATCTATTTCATGTCTATGCCCTTTGGTTTCAATGACACTCTCATTTTTCAAAACAATATTGAGTTATGCTATACATGGAATTTCAGGAAAGTTCTTCTTAATCAAAATTCACTCAACTTTTAGCACACAATGTTATTCCTGGGGTCATTATTGCTACTCCACATCTATGAACCTGATGAAAAAAATCCTGGAGATTTGCAGAGACAATCCTGAAGGAACTTTGCAATTTGGAATAAGAAAGATGTAATTAAAGATCAACGTATAAAAGAAATGTCTGCTTCTCGAAGTCACATAATGAATATGTCCTGTGTTTCATTGTAATAATGGGTAAAAGAGCAAAACAGCTATTCAAAGTGAATCTACCTAAAATAGGAACCAGAATTACATAGTGATAAAAAGACAAAAAGATATGATAGGATTTCATGAAATTAGAAACCACAGATTTTGGTGTAATTTTCCAGTGAAATTATATTTCATCATATACATTTCATTGAATGCTTGATTTTCACAACATGACCATAAAAAGGAACATTTAAAAAAAATGTGAGGGCACAATTAGTCTCCTCCTCAAGTGATTCTCTTGAACCTTTTTGGATCCAAATATCCTTCTGAGGTGTTCAGCTTGCCAGCCTACATGTCCTTTTGTCCCCTCGGCTGCTGTTTTGTCCAACTCTGGCAGTGCCTCATTTATCAAAGTCTCAGCATGTGTGAATTTGAGCAGTTCTCTAACATCACTTCCACCATCCTTGTGAAATCCTGCATCTTTCCCAAGACTTCCATTGTCATTTTGCAATCAATTGGCATTGTATTAACAGTACACTGTGGGATATTCCAAACAACCAGTAATCCTGGAGTCTAAACAAAGACACTGATGTAACTGATGGGATTGGATACCAAATGGAGAATATCTGAATAGGGAATAATTTCATGGCCGCTCAGTCCATTAGATAATATCTTCCTTTTAAGCCCCTTATGCCAACAAGCAAGAGCAGTCAGACCTTAGGTAATGAACTCTAGAATACGGAGTACCCCCTTACGGTTCAGGCTTGAGACCTAACTCCATCATGGTCTTAAGCAAGTCACTCTGTCCTCCGAGCCCAAGAAGACAATTATTTTTCTTGGATCCAAGGGGTTCTGTGTATATTTTTTAATATACATCTTAGGGCATAGGCTCATAAGTGTTCCCTAATTCTCAAGGGTTCAAACCTCCAAAGTATTTCACATGATTGCTGAAGTTGCTCCCAGCACTCACATTCAAAAGTGTCTGATTTTGCCTAGGTCAGACTCTCCATAGGGAACAAAAGTAGAAGATTGAATTAGACCAGGGAGGAAAAGTCTGTAAACGGTTACCTGTAATCAATTTTGAAATGTAGGCAGGTAATCCATCTGTTCTAATAGACGCGTTACCTCCCAGAAACTCCTTGGAAGTTTTTTGAGAAACTAAGGAGTTTATAGTTTCAAGGGAAGTAGAATGCTTTATAGAAGACTTAAGGATGCACATGCCATCGGGTTGTTAGAGAAATACTGGCCACACAGCTGAACCCATTTCTAAGCATTTGAAGCATCACTGAGAAGTGACTATATTAATAATGATTAAAAATCATTTTGGTATTTGTAAATATCAGAACTAGAAAGACAAACTGACACATTCATCTGATTAGAAGAACAGTAGAAATTTGGCTTCTTATGCAAGTTATTGCAAATCTCGACATCAACAAAGCCATAACCTTACTCAATGCTAAATAAACTCTAAAGAGACCTCCATGTGATATTCTTAGCACAGCAAGTACAAGGAAAATTGTTTCGATGGATCAGCTCCACTTCCAAAGGCTCTTTAGAATCTCCTTTGACAGACTTAAGACCTGAGTCTCATTTATTCATCAGAAATGGGAGAGACTCAAGAGGGAACTCTGATATGATAGCATTGCAATCATGTACACCTAAACTCACGAACCTTTGAGTGACAATATTGGACAGTGGGTAGGCTAGAGCCCAGGATTTTAGGAAATTGTTTATATTTTTTATTTAGCACTCTTAGGCAAATAGAGCATATCTATCCATCAGTGTGGGGTTTGAGAAGTTTATGAAAAAACTTGAAGCAGGTTGTAGAGACTAAGTTAATTCAAATAGAATCAGAGGCAAGAACATGGAACCTTGTTAAAGTGATTTACTAAGCTGCTTTCTCAGCCATAGAGGTTTTTGGCATTTTCAAAGGCTCTGAGAGATCAAATTTGTTGGACTTCTGATCACATGATATTCCCTAACAGACATGAAAAGACATATGAACAAAATCATTGAAGCTGTATGGAAAAACAGAGCGTACTTTACCAATTCAAGTATATGCCAACATTTAGATTCAGACTGAACATAGAGTAACAATAGAGAAGATTTTCTATTGTTAAAATGCCATGAGATTATTAAAATTACAGATTTTCAAAAACTGTACCACAGTGAGAGTAAATTAACAGTATCAGAAGAGTTTTGCAGGTTCTTATGACTATGTAAGGATGGACATTTTCTTATTTGCTTTCCCAGCATTTATTCCTCCCTTTTTTGTAGTAGCCCCATTTTTCACTGGGACCCACATCCCCACTGTCAGTCTATGGGACTCCATCCAAGGCCCAAGGGGCGCACCTGTGCTTAAACACGTGACTCAGCATTTAATCACGTCAGTCACAACACCCATCTCCTTTCCATCACAGTGACTGGAAAGTTAATGGGTTGACCAAAGTGGACAGTGAGTCTTGGGACTTTTGTGGAGACTACTGAAGAGAACCCTCTTTTTTCGACTCAAACCCAGGAGGGTGCGAGCATGTAGCTACTTTGCTGCCTTGGGAGAACGGGGAGCTTTCAGGCACCAACTTAAGGAGCCTGAGAATGAAGACAGCCAAAAATTGAAGGGAAATTGAATCCTAGAGACATCATTTAAGCCCTAAAGCCAGCTATGCCTGATGCCAGCCGACCCCAGACTTTTCAGCTATGTGAGCCAATGAACTTCCTGCTTATTGCCAGCTTGGGCTCACTTTTCTATCACTTCGAACAAAATAATCCTAACTGATTAAACATACTTTGCTTTGAGTTTCTGCTGTGGATTTTGAAGAATGTCTTTCAGGTTGAGTATATTGGACAGCTGTCTCCTAGTCTGGCTAATTTCGAAACTGATCCGACAGTAACTATCACTGGTGCTGTTGTACTGCACACCTCCAGGGTCGCTGTTCAGACACTACCCAACAAAGAGATCCTTGGGATTCAGGGGAAAAAGTATGAACTCCAGCTCTCCGGGATCTAATTCTGGGCAATGAGGCTCTGGGAAAGCTATCTTCCAAAGAAACCACTGAAGTTCAATGTGAGACTCGCCATCAGCAAACTAAACCTGGAATTAAAATTCAAGTGTATCTTGCCTGAAAAAAAAATCTCACATTTGAGAATATTTTAATAAGTTAAATATCACTACTCTCACTTCCTTAATCAAAACTGAACCACCACCAGCATGAAACCTATAACAATTATGAAATTATGAGACTCATTCTATCCTACATAGTATAAATATGGATTTTAGATCATTGGCTAATATGGATAGTTTTGTCTTACAAAATGCTGAAGATACAGAAGAATGATTGCAGCTGAATTTCTAAGAGATATAATTCTCCTAAGGAGAAAATCTCACACATTTCATCTTAACTGGTAAGCTGGGAAAACTCAACGGAAGTTTAGGCTTCTTCAGGAACATCTAGAAAACTGGGTGCCAAGGTCTCCCCCATCAAATGCTGTTACAGGGAGGGGCCTAGGGACTCCTAGAACCTTTGATAGCTTTCTGCCTTCTCCCCAAACCCTACCACAAAATATAATACCCCACATATCTCCTAGAATTACACCACCTGGAGTTGTGTTGGTGAACACCTGCAGGTTATTAGCCGAACCTGCGGGTGGTTACTTTAGCCAGCTTGCTAAACTGAACATGAAACCACAGAAAGTGGAACTAGGACCTCAAGGTGAAGCATATTCCTCTTTGGAGAGGATTAAATTGAAGGAAGGAAGGAAACGGAAAAAGCAACATGGATTAAACTCCCTTCTACCATTTAGAGGCCTCTCACATTATGTCATTTGATCTAACCTTGTCACCAGCCTTGTGAGGTGGCATTATTAACCCTACTCTTCTATAGATGCATCAGTTATGATTGTATTTCACAGTAACAGACAGCAATATGACTACAGTGGCTTTCACAGGAAAAGTGTTTATTTT
>RJWJ010050110.1:0-10030 GCA_004363605.1 Indri indri | reverse complement strand
ACAGATCCAAGGACGTCATTCCTCCAGCATCGCTTCAGGTCTGATTCTGGGGAGGAGGGGGCTGATATATGGGGAAGTACCACGAAGGGAGCCCCAGGCAAGGAGGAGGCTTGTGTCCCAGCAGCAACCCCACGCCCATCAAGGGGACGAGGGCAGGCACCCGGCCACTCCCGCAGCCTGCTCTCTCCAGAGCAAACCTCTTTAGGGAGGGTGGCTGGGCCTCTCCTCCTCTCCTCCTTCGCGGCCCCAGAGATTCTACAGGCACCTCCCCAATCCCAGTAGAGTAGTCTTGGCCTGGTCTGCAGCTGAAGCTTTGTCTAGGTGACCTAAACTTAGAGCCACTCTGCTTCTCGAATCTAATGGTCATTCAGGGAGAGGTGTGGGCAGCTGCCTTACTTCCGCCTCCGGGTTAGAGCACCTCTGATTGTGCATCCTTCACTGTCGACCTGTAGGAAGGATTTTCTTTTGTTACAGCACCAACTTCTAACCTGAAAAGAATACAGTTGACGTGGTGAGTACAAAGCATTTCACACTATTTTCTGCTCTGAAGCGACTCCTTTACATAATGTTTAGGACCCTGTGCCTTTGGTTTAACATACTCCTGACACTCTGATTTTTAAAGGAAAGCGCAGGAGCCACGGAGGAAGTTATGGTTAGAAACAAAGTGAGTATAGGCTAGGCTGAGATTCACTTTCTGTGGGCTTGGTTGACACGACTGGCTGCCAGGGAGACGAAACTGCACAGCAGCTAGGAGCCCAGCTGCAGATTATTAGGGCTTTCTGGATTCCTCACCTTTCACAGTCCAGAAAAACTCTGCAAACCTAAATCCTGTAGCTCTTAGAACACTTTAATGGAAAATATCAGCTAGATATGCCGCATCCTAGGACTAGGCTGGAGATAATCTTTCGAGCACTGTAATAGGTGTAGTGAATTCATGCATCTTAGCCTGTTGTGGACTGAGCAGGCTCTCAGCATCTTGTCCCTTCCTGACACCTTCGTACAACATCTGATGATCCAACCCTGATGCCCCAAAATGTGACCCAAAGTGGGGACTCGGAGGTTGGTGCTCTGGTGGAAGGTTAGGTATGCATGTCCCTGACCATGGCAACTCCAATAATTTCCTTAATTGTGTCTATTTTTTTTTTTTTTTTTTTTGGAACTGGAAGGTGGTCAGTAATTCAAAAGGGCCCTCTGGCTGTCTGTCAGTGTGATACAGTTACTCTTCCAGTTGTCAGCAAGCAAGATAGAAACAGTAAAGAGTATAAGGTCATGATGCCACACTTTCATAGGTGTATATCAATGTTTGTGGCAAGTGTTTGAAACAAGCTTTTTGACTCACTACGAAAATTGCTAGATTGTTGCTGTTTTATTTTTCTGGCCTCCAATCCCTCCCTGACACCGTCCAGCTACTCTTTTAAGCAGCTGCTCACACAATCTTTTAAAAACTTTGATGTAATCATGTTTTTCCCTGCTTCAAACCTCTCAACACCCCAACTCCTACAAGCATATAAGAATGTTTATGATCAGTACTGCCTGTATCTCTATAGATTATTTCTCAGCTCTGTTTGGTCTTCTGAGACATAAGGAACCAAAAATTTTTGAGGTGTTACAGCGTATTCCTTTTTGGCATTTGCTGGTTTCAGTACATAATTTATAGCATCCTTTGTCATGCTGTCAAAATCTGTGAGCTGGGTGCAATGTTTCAATCCCTCCCTCAACTCCTGCTGCAAATATAGACCTAAGAGTGGGAAGTAGAGGAGAGTACTGAGATTTGAAGTTTCAGAAATGAAAGAAGGTTGGTACTAATCAATACTAACCAAGTGATCAGTGTGAAATTCATCAAAGGACAAAAATGAAACCTTAGCATTCATAATTTGGACAATGCCTCTATAATTTATACTGAATTTTCAGGCAGTATTTTCAGCATAATACAATAAAATATCGCTTCTCACTATGAGACATAAAGAACTATACTTAAGAACAAGGAAAAAAATAAGAAAGTGACACTTGTACTTGCTGGGTCCTTCTTGAATGCTCATTTAAGCTGAGTCCATGAAAAACTAAAAGCACAAAGTCTTTTGGAACCGTGCACTGAGTTATTTCCTCAACAGCTGGTCTCAGAAAGAAAAAGGGAAGTTATAAATGCCTGCTGCTGAGGAGTTAACCTGGCTACATTGATTTCCTAAAAGACTTAAACAACATATTACATCATAAACTCCTTTGAAAACCAGTAAGATGAAATAGCTTTAATAATACGCAGGGGTTGACATGGAGATTTCAGAATCTCCTTTGGAATTCCATCTTCTTTCTAAACAGGGAGGAGCAAAAAGGACCATTTAGAGCAAAACTGTCTCCTTGGTGGCTTGAGCAGGTCCAAGTGTTTGCTGTGAAGACACAAAATGCTTGGAGTTCCTTAGGCTGTATTCATCACTCACAGAAACTCTTGTCACGGGCTTACTCTAGAGGCCCTGAGCAAACAGTGCTGACCCAGACTGGGGACCAGAAGTTCCAGACTATCTGGGAGATTGCAGAGCCACTCAGCTCTCCAGGGAAATGCTTACCCATGTGCTGAGATTTCTTGAAAAATGACAATTGGTGAAAGACGTGTCACTGGGCTTAGCCTTGCTGCTATGCTAAATTGAAATTCTCTGCATCCTACAGTAGAGATGTTTCCATTTAAGCATCAGTGCCTCTGTATGAATACCATGCAATGGTATCTAATCGTTTTTGTTAATTTTTTTCAAACAAGTAATACACAGATGCAGCAATCAAAAATGAATAACTACATTGATCAATAGGAAGTCATATAGAAAGAAAATCTTCCTTTGCCAATGCTTCTACTCCCACTCCCCTCCTTGGAGGTAAGCATTATTAATAGTCTGAGGTTCATTTGTTCCATAAATTTATACTCACATCTATGTACATATATACATTTTAAAAACACACACACACAAATGGAATCAAACTAAAGGTCATTCTGCAATTACATTTTTCACTTAAGTATCATGGAGATCTTTACATGGTAATACACCGAATTCTGTCTCATTTATTTTAATGGCAACACAGTATTCCATACAAAGGGAATATTCTGTAATTTATTTAACTATACCTATGTTCCTCCTACCCCCAGTCTCAGTGGATGGACTTTTACTATGCGTAGGCTTTCCTTACTATAAACATTGTGTCAATGAATATCACTGTAAAGAGATCTGGGGCATATATAAGAATATTTCTTTGGGATAGAATTGAAAAAGTAGAATTGCTGGATCAAAGCATATGCCCATTTAAAATTGTAACAGATACTGACAAACTGCCTTCCAGAATAACTCACTTGTTTGCACTCCTATCAACACTAGTGCTATCTTCTCACATACGTTCAGCAACATTTGAAGTTAATAATCTTTCAGTTTTTGCTAATCTGATGTATGAAAGATGATATTTCATTTCAACTCAAATTTCTCTATTAGGGAGGTTGAATTTTTAAGTGTTTATTGTTCCTTTAGATTTATTTTGAATTCGTCTTCTGACTTCGCTGTCTTGTCTTATATAGTAGTGTGTAATTTTCATGAGATCAAATCTGTCACTCTGTTTATATATGGCTTCTGTTTCTTGTTTCTCCAGTTCTTAAATGCCACTGGCTATGACAACAGTGAGAGAATAAAATGAAAGGGAAAGAGGAAGTTACTAAGCAGAATGAATTGCTCCACCCACGCTGAAAGCCAGTGACTTTCCAAAGCGGAGGGAAGATGTATATTTTTCAATGATATACTTAATAGCCGCTTTGTATTTGCCACAGAGCAGACCAAACCCAAAGCCTCGGGTTACACCCATTCAATGGCATCCCATGTAAGCTCATTAATATCTATTCTACTTTTTCCCACTAGGGGGTGATGTTGGGCTAAAGACCACTCCCTGTTACTAAATTTGAAGCCAACATTCAATATACTCTGGTTAGCTTTGCTTCTCCAGTCAAAACTAAAAGGGTGCATCTCCCCTTAACGCTAGAGATAATTAGGGCAGAAAAGAGGGCAGAACTTTTAATTCAAGTGTAACTGAAATGATATTATCAAGAAGAGCTTGACAAAAGCGTCTGCTCCAGGCAGCACTCACCAGAGACAATGTGCTTTATTCCATTACAGACACAGGAAGCCAAAGAACAAAAAGAGGAAACGATTGGAAGAGAGATGATGTCCTTACCTAACATTGAATATTTCCACAGGATTTCATTTCTGCTTAAAATGTAATTTCCTCTCGGATTCATGGCCTTAAACTGGCAAGATCCCTTCCTACGGCCCTGCCAAAGCCATGTATTTCCAACAGTGCCAGGCTGTCTCACCGGTCACAGAGCCCTCCTCCGCAGCCAGCCTGCCTCTGGTACCCGCCATCGGAGTGTGGGCCCAGGTGGGGGCACAGGCGACACCCTGGCGGCCTCCCCTGACAGTCATCAGCTCCCGCAGAAACACGGTGAGCGGAGGCCACTTTTTCTCAGCCCCCTCCGCAGTCATGTACAAATGCACCATCCAGGTGAGGTCACCCTTCGACCTTCAAAAGGTCTCCGCCTCTCTACGGGCACTCAATTTTTCGGCACAGTTTTAAGTTTCTCTGCAATGGAGGCAACCTCAGTGGCTCTCTTAAAAGCTCCTTAAAAACATGAAAGCTTTTCTTCACTCAGTGAGTGAAGAAACTTAAACAAAGGTCAAAATGATGCAAATTAGATGAGACAACCATTGAAAAAGTCAAGGGTGTTATTTTTAACATAATACAGCCTGGATCTTGTCAGAGGGGCGGAAGCAGGTGGGCCTTCCACTGAGAAAGCTCATGGACAACAAAGTGGGGTGATTTTCTTTCCCAAGTTTGGAGGGGAGAGAACTGTACGTATGCGACAGGAGACACAATGAGCTCTCTGAGTACAATGGCGAGGCCAGACCTCAAGAGCATTGAGCATGAAGGAGCCCGCCCCCAACAGACTCTCGCACTCCATTCTGGTTGGCACCTTTGGCTGTGACTGGCCCTACGGGTTTGCGAGGAGTGACCGGCAGAGCTAACCGAGCTAGGTGTCAGCAGGAAACACAGTCACTGTCTTCCTCTCCCACATGCGATGTCTGTGGCTCTCCTTCCCCTTAGGCAGATGGAGTGTTTGCGAATGGAAAGGGATACTACGGCCCAGATTAAAGTCTATACCCAGAGAGCTTGGGGGGAAAAGATTGGAAAAGTGTCAGGGAGTCAGCAAAAACAGGGTGCATATCGTGGGAGCCCCTTCTGATGGCAACAAACATCACTCCCGCACACAAACCTCTGCCCTTTCTAAGTTGTCTCTCGTCTCTATCCTCCTTCCCTGCCTCCCCACTACTGCGGCTGCCATTGAAAGGCTCGTAAGTCGACACACAAGCCTGGAGATTTTCGTGAGCCCCCTGGTTCCTGAGAAGAGGAGAGGAAGAAATTCAGTAGCACTGCGTAATGAAGCTCAGCTTGTTGGGCACACTCTGCAGGGAGGAGGCCACGCTCCGTGCAAAAAAACGGGTCCCTTTGGTAGGGTTGCAAAGGATAAGAAAATAATAGAAAATGGAAAATAATGGAAATAAAAGAATACACAAAGGTATAGTTTTATAGATTTATAAAGATTATAGGCAAAGCGGGTGCTCAGGGGGCCTGGATTTCTCCGTCAAGCTCAGAGGCCATGAGTGAAGTTTTACACGTCATTTATGGGTACAGTGATCAGTTGCCAGGGGTAACAGATTTACATAACAACAGGTAGTTCCTCTTCGGTTAACAGTTTTTCAAAAGGCTTCTTCAGATCCCTTAACTAACTCTTTCTATGTGAACAAATGGTTACAAAATCTTTCAAAGGCTAACTTCTAATTTCTAAGGTAAATTTATCCCTTAACAGAGGGGTTAAACAGAAATATATTGGCTCCATATTTTCTTCATCAGGTTATTCTGAATGGAGACAGGTAGTCTGGAGTTCTAAGCAGGAACTGTCCCTTGGGCTAACTGCTTATAGCCACAGGTGGCTGTCTGTTCGGGTGGGCACTCTTTGATCAGCTCTCATCTGGTAGTTTTTAGCAGACCTGCCTTGCTTTACAAAGCAAGTCCAAACCTTAGGTCTGAGAATCGCAGCACCACTGTGGGATGCAGCTGCTAATGTCTTTCAGAGACGCCCTCCTTAGGTGAAACAGCTTTCGATATGCAAACTAACATGTTCACATATTCCTTCAGGGAAACGCTCTGCAAAACTCCTGAGACGTTTCCTGTCTCCAATATATTTATATTCATTCATGAAGCAACAACACTCTACACAGGTTACTTGTCCCTCACTCTGCTTGTATTTTCTATCTATTTACAATACAGCCTGAAATGCCTTCCCTAAGATCAGGACAAGGACAAGGATGACCTCTATCAAACTTCTCTTCAGTATTATAGAAAAATCCCATTCTAAATTAGAACTTTGGATTATATACTCTATCATAAATTAGATTATACTCTAATCATAAAGATCTAAAAAGAGGGATGAAATAGACACATTTTCAAATTATACAGGGGAATGAAAACAGCAAGTGATTCCAAGTCATCATATCTATTTAATTTATGTGAAGTTTTAGAATCCAGCCTTCGAGGATGACCAAAATCCTGTGGGGCCCTACCTGGCTCTGCAGGTAGGACTGTAGGCTGGGTGAGAAGCTACTCTGAATTTCCATCTCAGGAGCATGATGGAGGGGAGAGAGTATTTTCGGGCCCAGAAGAGATATGCAACGTTACAAGTATCTTCTTCCACGCTTCCTTTGGCTTCTGTGGATCACTATTCTCACGGGTAGTGACAATGTCATGCACTGAAAATGCATTGTTTGATTTTTTTTCTTTGGTTGAATTTCCCTTAGAAAAGGCAAGATTAAATTCTCCAAAAGCACAGCTGTGCACCTCTTGTGGAATGCTGAACATTAAACTTACTTTCCCCTTTGGGGAAACTTGGAGCTTGGATATCCAGAGTTCGAGAAAATGCACTAGAAAAGGAATTTTTTTTTTCCTCCTTTCCTGAGTCTAGAGTTTTCTATTCCTTTTCATTATAGCCACATTAACAGAAAACTCTATATAGTTAATAAATTTCTATACAATAGCAACTCTAAGTACCCATTTCCAGGCCGGCACCCCCAAAACTATGAAAATTATGGTTTATACTGGTAAAAGTTTTGGTTGGTACTTAAAGAACTGGTTGAAATGTAAAGACCCAAATTGTTTAGCTGATTAAAATCAAGACCGTGCGTAACAAAGTGTACAAGTCACAAATATGGATTCCAAAAACAACTTACGAAATCAAGTGACTCTAATCTACTGGAGAGGACAGGAGCCAAGAATCTGAAATAACTGCTGCCAATTATTAAGGGCATGTCTGCAATGAACAGTGATCTAAGGGGACAGGGCATTTATCTGAGCTGCTAACTGGCCCCAGTCAAGTTACTTATCCACAGAAATGTGTTCATTTATGACATACATTGTGCTTGTGTGTGCCGGGCACAGGGGATCCAATGATGTAGCATTTTGATCCTCGGAGATCTCGCAATCTATTGGAGGATAGAAATGCATAAATAAATGATTACAGAACGTGGGGGAGGTGCAATGATAGGGACATGTACAGGGCCTCTGGAACCACTAAAAAGGTACCTGACCAGCCTGGGGGCGGGGCGGGGAGGAGTGGTCACGGAGGATGAATGGAGAGGTGACCCTTACCCTGAGTCTCAAGGGTGAACAGGAGTTACTCAAACACACGAGGACAGAAAGGGATTCCAAGCAGAGAGAACAGCATAAGAAGTGAGACAGACTCAAGAGAAGACATTTAGGAAGAACAGAAATCAGTTTGGTGCTGTGAGGATGTAAAAACTGTTGCAACTTTTGCTCCCTGACCTTCTCTCTTATTTTACCTTTACTTATTTACTTATTTATGGTGGCTTTTATCATTCAGAAGTTTGACATTTTTTATTATTTTAAATTTATTTTTTATTCATATGTAATAAAATGGTCTTTTGATGTACAGTTTTATAAGTTTTGAAAAATTCAGACAGTCATGTAACCACCATTGCCATAATTATGATACAGTAGAGTTTCATTGTAGTAGAGGGAATGGGTGGGGGAACCAGCAAAGATTTTCTGTCTCTTTAAAACTTCCCCAACTCTTTTTGGGAACTGCAGCCTGGCCTGCATCCCTGAGGCAGGTTAAGTCATTTGTTGAAATTGCCAGGTGGCTCCAGCACCCCCAGGTGGGCGCTGGCAGAGTTGCAGGCTTTGTCTTTGGCAGAGATGGGATGATTAGAATAGTTAACCACAGTAATTGCCTGAAGCTGAGAACCCTCCCTTTAAAAGCTCTGTATTTCTGCCTATGTTCATGAAATCTGAATTTTGAGACAAGAAGGTCTACCATTTTTCTTCCTTTGTTGGCAAAGTAATAAAAAGGTCTCTTTCCTTCCTCCCCAAACTGCTTGTCCTAGTTCTTCTGATTCAGTCTTGTGGACAAGTGGCTTAGCTTTTGGTAACATCATTGACCTCCAAAAACTCTTTCATTCAGCCCCTTTATAGTCAAAGCCTCTCCCCACTCCCTGGAAATCACTGATCTATCCTCCTCCTCTATAGCTTTGCCTTTTCCAAAATGTCGTATTACAAAGCCATACAGTGTGTGGCCTTTTGCACTTGGTTTCTTTCACTTAGCATAATTCATTCGAGATTCATCCACGCTGTTGCATGTATCAGTATATCATTTTTTTTATTGCTGAGTAGCATTTCATTGTGGTACAAATGTACCACAATGTACCACAGTTTGTTCATCCATTCACCAACTGACTTTTCCAGGCCCTCTCAATTTCCAGTCTCTGAAAATTAGGGTTTAGGGACTAAGCTTATTGTTCAAATATAACTCTTTTTACATTTCATGTTTTCTCTTTTAAAAATCATTTTTGCATTCAGTTTTAGAACCATGTTGACAAGAACATATACATTTATGTAAGTGGCTTCCATGCTCACTGCCAGTTCTTTCTTATTCTAAATTTTTCATTTTTTTAATTGACAAAAATGTTTATTTCAAGTTTTTATAATTTCAAAGTCATTAGCAAATCTCAGATTAACATAAACAATGGGCAGGCAATACATTTTTAATTAATGTAAACTTTAATATGGCCAGATGTACTCAACTTTATTCCATGTTTGTCTTAAATTCAAATTTTGGTAGATAACCTTCCTGGACAAGTTCCTGTTTTGCTTTGTATTATTTTACAAACAAAATCACAGTCCCAAATGGTCTTTATTTAAGAGATGGAAGTTGCAAGGGGTACTTATGTTCAAATTTACTTCTTCAACTTTGAATGTGAAAACCCCAATCACCACTGTACCGTGAATATTGATTCATTCATCTAAGTAAGAATTTTTATATACTTTGAATCATCATACTCAGGATATTCTAGAATTTGTTTCTATCTTTAAAAGCAAAATATTTAAGCTTGCTCGCCAACTATTTAGAAATAACAAACCCTTTTGCTTAATTTTAACATGGCAACTTATTAACAGTTTATTTTTGGTCTAAGTTTTTCTATTTATTAAAGATCATGGAATTTAAATAAAACAAAGCTGTATTTAGAGCTGATAAGTGGATTCACATGTGACACTTTGCTTTTAAACTAAGCTTGTAGCACCTAAACTAGTAAAATGTTAAAAAAAAAAAAAAAACTATCGATAATGTATACATAAGGGATGTTCATCTCAATACAGGCTGAAATCTATGCCTAGGAAAAAAAGGTTATTATTGAAATAGTAAATACAGTGTCCAGTTTCCAAAAAAAAAAAAATACAAAGAAACAAAAAATAAAGTAGGGCCAGATCACAGTATAAAATCGCATCCAAAACGAAAATATAGACAGGCTTATTTACACTGGAAACAATCTGTCATGCAGAATACTGTGCACCAGTTACCAATCCCAGGGGAACAAAACACCATGCATTAGTTACCAATTCCAGGGGAGAACTCTAAACACCTCTGCCCATCATATCTTCG
>RJWJ010050109.1:0-10024 GCA_004363605.1 Indri indri | reverse complement strand
TATAAAACTATTAGAAGAAAACATAGAGGAAATGCTTCAAGACATTGATCTAGGTGGATTTTATGGCTAAGACCTCAAAAGCACAGCAACAAAACCAAAAATAGACAAATGGGAATCTACTAAACTAAAAAGCTTTTGCACAGCAAAGGAAACAATCAACAGAATGCAGATACAACCTGTAGAATGGGAGAAAATATTTGCAAACTATTCATGAAATAAAAGACTAATATCCAGAATATACAAAGAACTCAACTCAACAGAAAAAAAAATCCCATTAAAAAGTGGGCAAAAGATCTGAATAACATTTCTCAAAAAAAGGACAAACAAAATCATCAAAAAGTATGTGAAAAAATGCTCAACATCACTAATCATCAGGGAAATGCAAATCGAAAACCACAGTGAGATATGGCTTCACCCCAGAAAGAAAAAAAATAACAGATGCTGGTGATGATGCAGATAAAAGGGAACTCTTATACACTGTTGGTAGGAACATAAATTGGTGCAGCCATTATGAAAAACAACATGGAGGTTTCTCAAAAAACTAAAAACAGAACTACTATATGATCCAGCAATCCCACTACTACTGACTATTTATCCAAAAGAAAGAAAGTCAGTGTATCAAAGTGTTACCTGCACCCCCATATTTATTTCAGCACCATTGGCAATAGCCAAGATATGGACTCAGACTAAGTATCCATCAGCAGATAAAGACAATGTGATATATACACAATGGAATACTATCCAGCCATAAAAAAAAGATTGAAATCCTATCATTCACAGCAGCATGGATGGAGCTAGAGGTCATTATGTTGAGTGAAATAAGCCAGGGACAAAAAGATAGATATTATATGTTCTCACTCATGTGGAAGCTATTAATAAAAAAGTTGATTGAGATCTTTGCTTCAGTCACTTATTTTGGATTTTCACAGCAAAGGCCTTAGCTGGAGTGTCACATTTGCGGATGATCCTCATTGAATTCAGTATGACCAGCTACTTGAAAGGAACAAGGGTTGACTTCACTTTTCACTTATAGAGCTGTTGCCTACGGAGCCCCATTGGGAATACAGACATGGCTCATAGGGTCCCATTCTCAAAGATAGTAAAGAAGGCCACTTCCCAGAAAGCCAGGGACCCTGGTCCCTTGGGGGACCTTAAGAAGAGAAGGATTTGCTGAAATGTATAAGCACTACTGGTGAAGTCTGGTGGAGAGAGTCTCTTGGGTTTGGCTTTCCAGCATGCTGTTCCCTCTGCCTAAAATCTCCACCTGCACTTTTCCATCAGAAGGATTCCCAAACCAAACCCAAACATCCTTCCAGGCCTAACTCAAATGCCTCCCCCTCAGGGAAGCCTTCCCTAGCTCTACCTCTAGGCAGAAGAACTCTCCCTCCCAGGTTCTCAAAGCACTTGCGTGTTTTACTTGTCCTGACAGGCTCGAAGCGCAGCACATGACACAACATAGGAGCTGAAAATATAATGACCAAATGAATGACCAAGTGATAAACGAATGAATTAATGAAGAGATGGGTTGCAGCTAAGGGGAGATAGCATTTGAATTGAGATTTTTGAGAGAGATCAAATTTTAAAATCAACGGTAAGCTAGGTAGAGTGAGGCTGTTGACACTGCTACCTCCTAAGCCCACTGTCCCACTCTTGGAATCTGCTGCCAGGAGGACTGTCCCACTCCCTCCCAGAAAGGGGGATACAAAACCCTGGCGTGAGAAGCTTGCGAGGCAAATCCAGGCTGGAATCCTCTATCCCTCACTCTTGGGTGAGCCAGCAAGTTACCTAATCTCTCTTAGCCCTCAATTTTCCTTATCTATGAAGTGAGAAAAACAATATCCAAATGCTAGCATGGCTGTTAGGATTTAAGCAGACAATGTCTGTAAAACATTTAGTCAAGTTACTGGCACAAAGTAAATGGTAGCTATTGTATTATTATCATGACTTCCTCCCTCAGGGTTCCCAGTGCCTATTACATTAGCAAGTTAATAAACTGCCTGACCTAATCATTCTCCCTTAACACATTTTTAATCCTCACTGGCTGCTTCTACTTACAAGGCTTTTACCTCTGGAGGTCAGGGCCTGCAATTTGTAATTTTTCCCTAGGTGGATGTGTGTGTTTCTGGGACTCTGAGGTTCTGGGTGCCCCAGGTGACTGCGCCCAGCCTAGGAGTTTGTTCCCAGAGAAGTCTCTGCCATGTCCATGTGTGTGGGTTTTGGCAGCTGCTGCTGAAGCAGAAGTTGCTGGGTTGTGAGGCCTGGCCCCTCTTGGGTGGACCGCAGCCCTCACCCTGTATGTTAGAGAAAAAGCTGGCCCACCCACCTAGAGAAAGCAGAGGGATGGCCAGGCAGCTCTGGGTCTCAGGCAGACCAGAATTTACTTTGTGAACTTATCCTAACTCAAGGGTTCCCTTAGAGACAAGGGGAGAGGAGGGGCTGGGAGCCAGAACTCTTCCACCCAAGCACCTGCTCCACGTCAGATCCTCTGGGGCCCTCTACGGCAGGGCCTTTCACTGAGAAAGGCACAGTCTACTTCTGTTTCTCAAAGCTTCTGCTACATTTTTGAGAAATGGATAAATGCTGCCATGGGATTTATACATTTTTCATTAATACTTTTAAGAAAAAAGAACAACTGAATAATCACATTTGGAGATCGTACAGGGCCCACATTTCAGGCTTTCTGGGCAAGGGAGACAGGCCCTGCTGTGTCTCTCTGGTGTGGTCCTCCAGGGCGGCCAGTGGAAAGGGGTGAGCTGTGACATGAAAGGAAGCGAGTGGGTTGGAGAAACACAAGCCAGGTGCTGGGCATGGGGCACGGTTTCCTCCTGGATCTGGGTGCGAGGAGGACCAGAGGACCCCAGCTCCTCCCTCCACACTCCTGCCCAGGCTCCACTCCAGTTCAGCCCCCTATTAATTTGTAAATGGTCATTTCTTTGACCCTGGGACCACAGCCAAGTCCCCTTACTGCAGGGCAGACACACACGCTTGGCCCTGGGGCCCAGGAGTGCGGCCGTGCCCTGCCTGGGCTTGTGGCGTGCTCGCTGAGGGCCTGAGAACAGGAAGAGCAGGACTCAGGAGGGGCCCTGGGGACAGAGGATGGACAGAACAAGTGTGGCGAGCACCTCAGAGCTCGAGGGCCCCTCTCTCTGGGAGCAGAATTGAGGCCCCTGGGCTTTGTGTTAGAGGGGTGGGGTGGCAGCCGCTGAGTGGGCTCAGCCAGGCTGACCAGGCGCAGAGCTGAACTGTGGCTTCTCGGTGCCTGTGGCTGTCCTTGATCCAGATTATGCAGCAGGAGCCCTTGTGCTTGTCCTGGGGCCCGGTGACCAGGCTGACAGATGGTTTGGTTCAGCTCCGAGCCACTAGGCCCAGCCGTGGGTATAGACCCTCTGGATTCCTAGGCTTATAGTGACAGCAGGACAAGGAAAGGGACCCTTTGCCCAGGGTCCACACACGTCCCCAGGGCCAAGACCAGAGTAATACCAGAGGGTCATTCATTATCATTATCAAATTGTTAGTGAGCTCCTCCTCTGGGCAAAGTTTCATATTTGGCACTTTGCTCGGAGAGCGGAAGTGGCCCCCGGGTTGAGAGAGATGTGGAGAGAGAGCTCAGACTCCACGGCTCCTGTCCTCTCCTCCACACCTGGAAAAGAGAAGCCAACTGCCCCTCAGCCCCATGTCACCTCCAGCCGCCTTACCGAAACAGGGCACATGGGGCCTGATGGGCCCCTGCTGCTGTCTTGGTGGAGGCTGAGGGGCGAGATATGCCCTTTTGTTCTGCTCGAGTAGAAAGACACGAAATGGACGGGCGAGAGTGTGGGGCCGAGGCACAGCCTTCCGGCCTCCCTCTGCTTCTCCGAATCACAGAAGCAAACAGGAGAAAGGGGAAGGGCAGAGAGGAAGAGCCATCTAACGTGATTTGAATGCCTCTAATTCTATGTAATCACTGTTTTTGTAGATCACGAACAATCAAATATCAGCAATTTCAACCTAATATGTGCCTGACGCATTCTCTCTTTGAATCTGCACAAAACCTGGAAGACACATGTTGTCATTCCCATTGCTCCACAGTAGGCATTAAGGAACCGGCCCCAGAGTCTACAGTCAGGTAAGTTTTGGGCTGGGCACAGGTCCTGGTGGCTCCAAAGATCCGGTGCATGTCCCAGTACTTCATGCCGAAATTGGGAAGGACCGAGCATCAGAGCGTGTCTGTCATGGTCCCAGTTTCTTATGTTGGATATTCTCTTCCTGCTCCTCCAGGAGCCTTGTCCTGCCTTTTCTGCCCTGCTCTCTCCCTGCATCAAAGACCACCCCCCCACACCCCGTCCTTTGGCTTTGCCTTGGGTTTGGCCAACAGGAGGCCCCCACAGAGATCCCAGGAGGCAGACACTGGGAGGAAGCAGAGATCAGAAGAAGGCCTGGTTGGGGCATTTCTCCCCTGGCTCCCTCCAGGCCTGGCTTCCCCCGACCCCATGTGTGCCCTCCAGTTGACCTCTGGCCCAGGGACAGTAATGGCTCTCTCCTTCCCTGTTGTTAGCACGACTGCCGTCACCTCTCATAGGTTTTCCTTAATGCTACCGATTCCCTTCTCCCTTTTTCTCTCATGAAACTCTGGTGGGGGTGAAGGGAAACTTCTCCTTTGCCCCAGAAGTTTTGCTGAAAGATCAACTGGCAATAAAGTAGATTCATAAGAGAGAGATTTATTTACTGTGCACACAGGGAGAATCACAGAGCGATTACCCGATATCCCAATGGAGTCCAGAAGTTTATACACCCCCACTTAAGAGGGGAGGGGGGATGAGGAATACAGGCGATTCTGTTGGTGGCAGTAAGTGGTCACTAGGGAGGATGAATAGACACTTGGGAGAATGAATGGATGGAGGGGAGACAGACTGACTTGTAAATAATTTTCTTTGGAAACTAAATTAACTTGAGAGACAGGTATTATATTTAAAATGATTTGGGCCAGGTCTGGTTGCATCTCGATCTTCTTTCCTGCAATATATTTAGATAACGGGGAGGGAAAGGAAATCAGTTGTTCTTTTTGCAGAGTCTGGTTTTCTATGAAGAAAGAGGGAAAGCCCCTTCCAAGGCCTGTTGGTCTCTAAGGGCCTTTAATTGAAAATACTCTTTATACCAAGGAGTCCTATTTGGGGGTGAAGTTTCCCGAGCTCCTTAGCCCACCTCACCCTCCCTGACGGGGTGCGCCCTCTCTCTCCGTGGGCTCTGACTGACACAGCCCCCAGTTTGCTCCTTTGCTCGGCTCTGGTCCGCCTGCCTTCCCCCTTCAGTGCCCGGTGGCTCTGGCTCTCCCCGTCACACCCAGGCCACCTCCCAGAATCCCGCATGGACATAAGGAGCTCCAACCGTCTTTTAGACCAAGAGGCCAGAGGATGAGGGTCCTTGACGCCAGGCTAAGGGACAGAGTTTTGACCAGCAGCTCTGTAGGCCACACAGCTGTGTCTGCACACACTGCAGGGGGCGTCAGGGACACTTGCGGGGGCAGACGACTGTGGAAGTGGCTCAGGAGCCAGGCGCTGAGGGCCGAGGGTGAAGGCAGGGAGTGGAGGGAAGGGCGGCCCCTAGTCCTGTCCGGGGCGTGGGAGGCTACGAGTGCGGAGACCGGGAGCAGGCGGAGCCCGATGTTGGAGGCCGCTGTGGCACCGTCAGTCCCCTAGGACAGGCAGTCGAGGGGTGCTTCTGAGGAAGGGGGGACGAGATGTGCTTGGCTCTGGGGACGAGCCAGGACCTGTGTCGGACCCTGCTGGGGACACACAGACACCCTGACTGAGAGGGGTGATGGTCCGGGCAGGGAGGGGACCCCCGAACTCTCCCAGCTCTGCCTCTGACTGGGCCTTGGGAAGGTCAGACCGTCACTTCCCAGCCTGTCTGCTGGATCAGTGACAGTCAGCAGAGAATTCTCCCTACCTGCCCTTGCCAGCAACTTTAGCCTCTTCCAGGCAGACCTTCCGGGGGGTGATTGATAGTGCCAGTGTCTCATTTTGGTCAGCTTGCTGTCTTTGTCTTTCCTTCCCTATGAGGCGGGTGGGGAGGTGCTGGCAGAAATCCTCCCAGCCTTTTATAAGTCCTTCGGTATTCTGGCTGCGAAATCCTCGCAGTTGGAGAATTAGCGTGTGTGTCTGGCGCCACCTAGTGAGCCAAGGCCCACCTGCACCCTATCAGACAGCTCTTTCCAGAAGGCAGTTTTGCCTTCTTACTGTGCAGACTTTCTCAGACTTGGCTGTGCATGAAAGTCACCCGGGATGCTTGTTAAAAATGAAGATTCCTGAGATCTAAACCCTGAGGTTTTAATTTAGTTTGTCTGAGAAAGAATCCAAGTTGTGTTTTTCTAAGAAGCATCTCAGGGTCTTGTATAGGGGAAGTCTCTGGACCACACTTAGAGAACCACTCTCGTGAAGGACTGTATCTCTTCAGTGTACTGTTCTGCATGGATAGTCATGGCACTTGCCTGGTTTCGAGAACCATGCTGACAACTCCCCAGTCTGTATCTTTAAGCAAAATCTCCTGAGTTTCAGCTGGTATTTTTTAATTGGTTGCTTTCTATCTCCAAAAACAGATGCACAGAATTAACATGGCCACCTCTGAATTTTTTATCTCTACGTGTCATCCCAACCCCAAAATAACCCTTGTATTAGTCAGGGCTCTCCAGACAAACAGAACCAACAAGATGTACATATATCTATAGAAAAAAGATTGACTATAAGGAATTGGCTCATGCAACTACGAAGGTTGAGAAGTCCCAAGATGTATAGTCAAGCTGGAGACCCACGAGAACCATGGTTAAGTTCCAGTCCAAAAGACAGCAGGCTCGAGATCCAAGTCTGAAGGCAGGAAAAGTTCAATGTCCCAGCACAAGGCAGTCAGGCAGGAGGAGCTCTCTCTTACTCAGGGGAGGATCAGCCTTTTTGTTCTATTTAGGCCTTGAATTCATTGGATGAGGCCACTCAGTTAGGTAGGGAAATTTGCTTTATTTGGTCTACTGATTCAAATGTTAATCTCATCCAAAAAAACCTTCACAGACACACCCAGAATAATATTTGACCAACTTGACCCCATGGCCAGGTCAAGTTGACACATAAATTAACCATCACGAGTTCACCCCCTTCTCCACTTGGCACGCAGACACATCTACTTACATCACACTTAATCTCCAAATGAAGACAATAACATGGTTATGAATCCACCTACCATGATACAACTATCCTGTGTACAACAGAAAATACACTAACTCCTTCCCCAGAAGAAGAGATAAAATCCTTGAGTGATGTTCACTCTTCTCTGTGATATCCCAAAACTTAAACACTATGATGTAAAATTAACAATAGTGCTTAAATGTTATGATATAAAGCCAATACATGTTATTTTATATGATAAGGGAAAAAGAGAGGGAGGAAAACAAAGATATTTGATACACACACATATACACATATGTATACACCTTGTTACCTTCTTCCACTACCCATTCTATACTCCCTTTGTCTTCGGCAAGCACCTCAACTGCTCGTGGTTCTTTACCTGGTAGAGTAACATAAACCTTCATTCTTGAAGGGTCTGAATCATTAATAATCCTGTTGGAACTGAGTTGTTTTGGCTTTTCATTGACCTTCATCACAGGTGCAGTAATACTGAGACACCCTAAGGGATCTCCTGTACTCAGTCACACTCTTCCTTACCTTCCTTGTGGAGTAGCAGTCCAATTTCCCCTTGCAGTCTGCATCAATCACCCCAGCTAACACCATAACTCCCTTCTTGTCCTGTTGACTCAGAGGCATGAGGAGCCCAAAGTGTCTGGGTAGCAGTCTTAACTTCCAGGTCAATGGAATGATTGTTGTGTCTCCTGGTGGAAGCATTGCTCCCTTTGGAACTAAGACCTCTAGGCTACCTGAGCATAAGGTCACAGGAACAGGAAGCAAACACTTTGCTAGTGGATCATTGGGGTGAAAGTGAGTGGTGACACTCCCCTTTCCACTCCTTGATTCCTAAACCCCGTAAATCCTGACTATGGGAGAAAGAGCACCATATATAGAATGCTGATTCGGACCATATACAGCTTTCTGGAGAATCTTGCCGCAACTCTGCAAGGCCTCACCACCTAGCAGGCACTGTAATTGAATCTTCAAAAGGCCATTCCACTGTTCTGTCAGGCCAGCTGCTTCAGGATGTTGGGGGACACCGTAAGACCATTGGATTTCATGAGCACGTACCCATTGCCCCACTTCCTCTTGCCTAACTGCCTTTGAGCTGAGACATCGGTGTTTTCCTGACTTCGGACTCTAACCAAAACATTGGCTCTCCCTGGGTCTCAAGCCTGCCAGCCTTTGGACTGGAACTACACCATCACCTACAGCTTGCTTACTGCAGATCTTGGGATTCGTCTGTCTCCATACTGCAGGAGCCAATTCCCTATAATAATTAATTAATTAATCTCCTACTGGTTCTGTTTCTTTGGAAAATTCTGCCTAATATAGATTTTTGGTACTGGGTGTAATGTTTGAACACATATCTGGTGCAAGGAGTTAGCTACGCTCCCAGCAAAAAACTGGGTCCCTTAGGCAGGGGTCATCGCAAAGGATAAGAAAAAAATAGAAAATGGAAAATAATAAAAATAAAATAATACACAGAGACAAATGTATAGTTTTATAGATTTATAAAGAAAAGGCAAAGTGGGGGTACTCGGGGGTCACCACAATATCCCCATCAATTGTGAGGCCAGGAGTGAAGTTTTACATGGGTATTTATAGGTACAGTGATCAGTTGCCAGGGGTAACAGATTTACATAATAACAGGTAGTTCGTTTTAGGTTAAAAGTATTTCAAAAGGCTTCTATAGATCCCTTAATTAACTCTGTCCATGTAAACAAATGGTTACAAAATCTTTCAAGGGCACACTTCTAAATTCTAAGATAAAGCTATCACTTAACAGAAGGGTTAAACAGAGATACAGTGGCTCCATATTTCTTTATCTAGTTATTGCAAATGGAGACAGATGATCAGAAGTCAAGCAGGAACCGTCCCTTGGGCTAATTGTTTTTAGCTGCAGGGGTCTGTCTCTTGGATGGACACTCTTTGATCAGCTTTCATCCTGTGGCTCCTTGCAGACCTGTTTCATTGTTCAAAGCAGGTGAGAACCACAGGTTTGAGACTGCAGTGACACCTTGGAAAGCAGCTGCTACTGACCTTTGAGATGCCCTCCTGAGGTGGAGCAGCTTTTGATATGCAAACTAACACGTTCACATATTCCTTCAGGGCAGAGCCCTGCAAAACTCCTGAGATCATTCCCATCTCTGATATAGCAGTATTAATTTATGGGGTGACAATCTGGGCAACCCATGGCTCAGTCAAGTTGAAACATTAACCACCACAACCTTTTTCCTTCTCCTTTAAGCACCACTATATTCTCAGTCACCAAACCAGAAAACTGGGAATTGTCCTTGAGTCTGTCTTCTTCCTCACTCCCTCATAGTTCTTCAGTGAAGGTTTTATGCTGATTTTGCCTCATAAACTTATGTCCTCTCCTCTCTATCCCTACTATTATTTGAGTTCAGGTCCTTTTCCATTCTTTTGCAGACAACTCAGTTGCCTCCTAACGGGTTTTACCAGTTCTCTCTTGTGCCTTCTTAAACCCATTCTTGTTACACTAGCCAAAGTGAAATTCCTGTTGACTCACTGTTTAAAACCCCTCAATAGTTTCCTACCTCCTAGCTAGGGGTCAGCAAACCTTATCTGTAAAAAGGCACATAGTAAATATTTTAGGCTTTGCAAGCCATATAGTCTCAGTCACCATTACCCAGGTTTGCTGTTTTAGAACTAACAAAAGCAATATTCAAAACAGAAAAATTCACTGGATGGGTTTAATAGGAAAATGAAGATGTCAGAGGAAAGAAATAGTAAACTTGAAGAAATTAATCTTAAGAACAGAGAGAAAAAAAGATTTTATAAAATGAATAGAGCCCCAAGTATCTGTGAGCCAACAACATAAAAGGTCTAATATTTGTGTCATTGGAGTT
>RJWJ010050108.1:0-10025 GCA_004363605.1 Indri indri | reverse complement strand
CATTTAGATACTTTTTTTTCCTTGCCTAAGTGCTCTGGCTAGAATTTCAGTATTATGTCGAATAGAAGTGGTAAAAGTGAGCATCCTTATCTTAGGGGAAAAGCTTCCTTATCTTAGGAAAAGCTTTAAGTCATTGAGTATGATGTTAACTGTGGGTTTTCACATAAGGCTTTTATCATGTTGAGAAAGTTCCCTTCTATTCCTAGGGCTTTCTTTAAGTGTTTCTTTTTTTTTCATGAAAGGATGTTGGATTTGGTCAAATTCTATTCTGCATCAATTGAGATGATCATGTGGAGGTTTTTTTCCTTCATTCTATTAATGTAAAGTATTATGTTGATTGGTTTTTGTATGGTGAACCACCTTTGGATTCTTGGGGCAAATCTTAGGAATGTAAACAATGCCAATCTTTTCATTTTTTAAAGTAGAATTTCTAATACAATGTTATTTGTTAATATTTAGGCTGGGCATGGTGGCTCACACCTGTAATCCTAGCACTCTGGGAGGCTGAGGCAGGCGGATTGTTTGAGCTCAGGAGTTCGAGACCAGCCTGAGCAAGAGTGAGACCCTGTCTCTACTGAAAATAGAAAGAAATTAGCTGGACAACTAAAAATATATAGAAAAAAATTAGCCGGGCATGGTGGTGCATACCTGTAGTCCCAGCTACTCGGGAGGCTGAGATAGTAGGATTGCTTGAGCCCAGGAGTTTGAGGTTGCTGTGAGCTAGGCCGATGCCACAGCACTCTAGCCCAGGCTACAGAGCAAGACTCTGTCTCCAAAAAAACAAACAAACAAAATTTAATGAATATATCATTCTTACATGTATTTATTTGTTTGTTTGAGACAGGGTATTTATTTATGTATATATGCATGAATGAGACACAAGGTCTCTCTCTGTTGTCCAGGCTACGGTGCAGGGGCATGATCATAGCTTACTGCAACCTCCAACATCTGGACTCAAGCAATCCTCCTACCTCAGCCTTCCAAGTAGCTGGGACTATAGGCACATGCCACCATGGCCAGCTAATTTTTCTATTTTTTGCAGAGACGGAATCTCATTATATTTGTTCAGGCTGGTCTGTTTTAATTTGTATATGATAAATATTAACAGGTGTAACCTACATAATCAAAAGTATTTTATTTTTTAATTTAAATTTTTTTTTTATTAGAGACAGGGTCTCACTCTTGCTCAGGCTGCTCTCGAACTCCTGAGCTCAAGCAGTCCTCCCGCCTCGGCCTCCCAGCAGGCTAGGATTACAGGTGTGAGCCACCACACTCAGCCCTATGGTCTTCAATAATTTTAAGAGTACAAAGGGGTTCTGAGATAAAAATTTTGAGAAACACTGCCTCAAAAGTATGTTGTCTCTGATTAGAAACTCATACAAATAATAAATATACTGAACATAAAATACCTTGGAAAGTCCTACAAGATGCTACTTTAGCCAGGTTCCTGTGCTGGGTGAAGGCAGAGAAGAAATGACCTGTGGGAAGGCACTAACTGGTGCTCGGATAGCTTACCCTCCTACCTTTAAAATTACCTGATGCTGTTGCCATATCTGATTTTGAATTTATACACATTGGGTCCTGCGTGAAGAAACCTCGTCTCTGGAAATGGGTAGGTAAAGGGTTTTAAACTCATTGCTTCCAAACGATAGCCTAAATAAAGTAGAAATATTAGAGAATTACTAAAAAACTAAAGATTGCTCCTTATATACAGGAAAGGGAGCCTGCCCAATCTGTAGCATTTCTTCATAAGTAAAATATCCAACACTCAGCACTACTGCCTATGTACCAGGCTCAGTTCTGCTATTAATCACCTGGGTCATTCTCCTACTTGCATGGGGAAAATACATGGTGTGCTGGAATGATCTCTATGCTTGAAGTCAAAGACCAGAATTCAAGTTTTACCATTTATGACTTGTGCACATCACTTCTCTTCCATAAAACTAAGGATACTAATATCTTCCCTGATGACTCACAGGGTTTCTGTTAGAACGAAATGTTTCTCCCAAATATCCCTTGAATCTATTCTCTTTCCGCATTCCTACTTTCCCTGGAACCTCAGTGGATATGAAGAGGGCTCAAGTTAAATAACGAGACAATCAAAAGGATACAACAATAGGAGGCCAATTAGGAGGACCTCTGCTGTCAATTTTAGATGAAATTAAGTGATTACCACAGCTCCCTGACACAGTCAATGTAGCAAATAAAGATATACGCTGTTTCCCAGTGGTGCCAGGGAATGCCTTATTTTCCCTGCCTCTCAATTTACCCTTCCTCTCCACCACTTGCGAGGCTGCCATGTGTCTCAAGAGTGCCTACTATACCCCTAGCACTTACTGGTTTTATTTTTTCTATCCTTGAATCTCTGCCCACTTAAAATCCTCTCTGTGGGGAACTGAGGATATGGGAGAGATGGAAAAAGAGGGATGCCACGTTTCTTCTCCTCCAAGAGGGCATTTGGCACATGCTCAGAAGTAAGAATCAAGCACACTGTGATTTTCTAAGTCACTAGGGTTTTCCTGTGCCTCTATTTGTAAAGTAGAGATGATAAAGATAATAAACCGTGCACTCTGTCTCTTCACAAGGAACTTTAAATAATAAATAATTAGAGAAAGAGGTCCAGAGTTCGTAAGGATCAAAATGACCTATATACAACACAAATATTGATTTTAGAGGCAACTGAGCTAGACTGGACAGAACAGGCACAAAGTAAGGAGAATCTGAGTTTGAACCTCGGCTCCCACGCCCCTACTTAATTTCTCTGAGCCTTGGTTCTCCTACTTACCCAATAACATCTATCAACAACTTCTGTCACACCCTATTCTAAGTGCTTCACATATATTATCTCACTTAATCCTCACAATGAGCCTATGAGATAGTCTAAATGTAATAGATGAGGAAACTGAGGCACTGAGAGGTGAAGTAACCTGCCCAGAGCTATGAATGTTGGAATTTGAATTCAAACTGAGGCAGTAGAGATCCAGACTTGATATTCTTAACCACTCTGCCAGTCTGCTTCCTGGAGTTATGAGGAAGAAAAACCAAGGTAATAAACATATTAATAAAACCATTTTGTTAGTAAAATATCATACATGCATAAAGAACCATTTTCATTATTCTTCCCTTCATATTTATCCTGATGCCATTTCTACTCAGCAATGAAAACTCTTATATGGTAGAGTCATAAGGTCTATGTGCCCAGAGAATGGAATTTCCCACAATTTCCACAGTTCAAGTCTGGGCTGCCAGTAAAGAGATACCTCAGTGTCTGATCTCGGCTGCTTGGGATTAGAGAACAACAAGAAGTTGGAGCCAGAGCCCAGGAGATTATTTAGACTAGAATTGCAGTCAAAAATGAAAAGAAATAGTTGGTGCCAACTGCAAAGTCCCAGAGTGGAAATACTGTTCATATCCTGAGAAAAAATTTACTGATGTCCCATGCTCAAGGCATGGCAGGAACCCAAGCTAGATTTGATGGAGTTTTGGTGCCAGATGACTTTTCTAAGTAGGCAGGGAGCCCACCTGGTGAGACTTAGGTTGCTGCCTCAAAAATTTAACTCTCAGTTATTCAGGGATTCTTCTAAGATATAGTAACCTCCCTACAGACAGAGGGCTGGGGACAGCAGAGCAAAGGAAATGAAGAACATTTGCTGGAAATGACAATCCAGAGAGGAAACTTCATGGGCTGCACCATAGCTGGCTGTCTGAAAGAAGAAAAAACAACCTTCTTCTAGCCAGGGCCTATTCCTGTTAATTGCACTTCAGAAACAAGCACCGCACACTAATTACCTCATTTGAAAACAAAGATTAGACAGCATAATCCAAAACAACCACATAGTAGCAGTTTTTCAAATATTTCACAGGGTTATTTTCTACATTGAATATGGTAGCCATGGTGACATTATGTTCCAATAACTACTATTAAGTTGACGGGATCTTGCATAAGAAGGGTCAGACTCTCAATCCATTTTTAGGTGACCACGAATCATGGCTTTAAAACAAAGGAAGAAATTACAGACAGTATGGGATTGTACAAAAGACAAGATCTGGAACTGGAGGACCAAGGCTTGAGTCCTACTTCTGCCTCTATTAGTCATCAGACCCTGAGCAAATCACTTAGCCTCTTCATTTCTTTGTTTCTACATCTACGAATGGGGATTACACTCACCCCTGGAACTGCTGTGGTGATTAAATGAGATAACTGTGTAAGTAGCTACTTCATAAACTCCAGAATATTATATAAACATTAGCCGTTATAATAGATTTGAAGAGTTTTTCTTTTAATGCTTCACTAGAAAAGCAAATTCAAGAGAGCAAAACTGATTAGCTTTAATCTCAATGCCAAATCTGACAAATCCCAACCAAGAACCTTTCCTTGAAAATATCCAAGAATTCAATTTAAATGACAGGTAGGGACTGATGTCAGAAAGAACATGATTTTTTAAGGTTTTAGTCATTTGTTTCACATAAAGGAACATCTGGGTCAGTGCACGGAACCTGAAGCAGGTCTGAAGGCTATATGAGGATAATGATGTTGACTACTGAGGTGGAAGGACAAGGAAGTACTATCACCAAATATATCTGGTGATATTTGATAGAAAAACCCTCCACAACATTGAAGAATAAAGGAGCTTCTATAAACATATTCAAAATACATTTACTGAACAGATCTCACATGATAGGCTCTGTGATCACTTATGAGTGTGAGCAACAAAATAGGGAAATCCTGCTGATATTATGAATCCAAAGACATTTTAGAAATGTAATTGAGGACAGATGACCACTTCTTCTGTTTTCAAAAGTCTTGGCTGTTCTTAGCTGTCTGCCCACCTTTGTTGAAGTAGATTCAGACTCTCTGAAAGCCTCTATTTCCAATTATAGATTCGTGGATGTCTATAGCCTATGCCTGTAGCTGGACATGCCTTTCCTTTTAGAGGGGCTGAGAGGGAAGTGACTTCACCAAAGAAGAAAATGACTTCCACAGGTCACATAATCCAGTACGGAACCAGGATTAGCCCCTCAAGATTGAGGATCCTTTGGCTCATGTATTTTCTATTACAACATATCACCCTGTCAATTATTTTATTAAATTATAACCCTGGTCACTCTCATGCCTCTGGGTGACTCAGGCAAACTCATGGGTACAAAGATATCAAACCAAAATATAAGCTGTTCTGATTAAAGGTTCTTAGAATTGTAATTTTGGATGTAAAGGGTTACATTCACATTTGTTTGTCTTCAAGCCCTATTTTCAATTCTCAGTTTTCTTACCTACAGGGTGATTAGGATTATTAATGAAATAATGAATGTACAATTGTTTATTATAGTACATAGCAAAGAGGTTACCCAATAAAAAAGTCTTTTTTTTTTTAAACAAAGTATTAAGATATGAGATAGGAAGGGACTAACAACATAAGACCATCCAGGATACTTCAACACTTACTGATGTCATTCTGTTTTCTCATAGGTTTCTTCTTACTTTTTCTGGTAAGGCACAACCTTTAAAATGCCATTGGCATTTGTGCAGAAATAGATTTGACCTTGGAACTATGTCAGATTTGATTTTGTTTTGTTTGGGGGGAGGGGAATAATTAAACCTAACAGAGAGTTAGGAAGACACCTTGAAATGGAATCAAAAGGCCTTAGTGGACAACTCAATAAACCAGAAAGGTGTTTAAGTTAACCTAGGTTAACTTAGTTACTCATTGTTACTCTTTACACTTAAGTTACTTTTTGTTTTGTTTTGTTTTTTTTGAGACTCACTCGGCCACCTGGGCTAGAGTGCTGTGGCATCAGCCTAGCTCACAGCAACCTCCTGGGGCTCAAGTGATTCTCCTGCCTCAGCCTCCCAAGTAGGTGGGACTATAGGCGCAGACCACCATGCCTGGACAATTTTTCTATTTTTAGAAGAGACTGGGTCTCCCTCTTGCTCTGGCTGGTCTCAAACTCCTGAGCTCAAGGGATCCTCTCACCTTGGCCTCCCAGAGTGCTAGGATTATAGGCGTGAGCCACCGAGCCCAGCCTTAAGTTATTCTTAAATTACTCTTTGCATCTAAGTGCATCTTCCATTTCCACCTTAACAAATGTAAAAGCTAATGAAAAACTACCTTTGGCCAATAGGTCCAGGATTATGCTTTTTTAAAAGAAAAGTGTATAAATTTAAGGGTTACATGTACAGTTTTGTTGCATGGACATATTTTGTGGAAGGACTGTGCTGCTCATTCTGGAAATGCGATGGTTTCTCATCTTACCACCCTGTCCAGTAGTTGTGGCTTGTTAGCATGAAGATCAACCTGTCTATTAGCATTCATATCACACTGAATTCACTGCAACAATCTCCTCCCAACCCCAGAAACCCAAAGAGCATTTGGATGTAAAAGTGTAGGCAATGAGGGACATTTTAGTTTTTAGTTACACCATTGGGCAAGCTGCCCTGAAGCAGTACATGTAGAGAAAAAGATTAAAAATGAAAAAAAAATGGTAAAAAGGAATTTGAGGAGGAAAAATTAAAAGCAGCAGCACCAGTAGTTTCAGAAGGGCAAATAGTAGAGAGAATATCCTTAGCTAGAGAGGAAGGAAGCATCTTTTACAATTTTGAGCTGTAAACTCTAAGTCTCGGATGTACATATCTTACATGTCTTAGTAGCATAAGAAAGATACAGGAAAGTGTGAAAAGAAAACTTCCAAAAGATACAGCTTTGTTATTGGTATAAAACAATGGCAGATTGTGAAGAAATTAAGTTAATAAGAAAAGAAGGCCAACACAGTGGCTCATACCTGTAATCCCAGCACTTTGGGAGGCCAAGGCTCGAGGATCATTTGGGACCAGGAGTTCAAGACCAGCCTGGGCAACATATTGAGATCCCATCTCCACACACACACACACACAAAAATAATAATAAAAATATATATACATATCTGGGTGTGGTGGTGTGCACCTATAGTCCCAGCTACTTGGGAGACTGAGGTGGCAGAATCACTTGAGACTGGAAGGTAGAGGTGAGCTGTGATCAGGCCACTACACTCTGGCCTGCATGATGGAGGAAGACTCTGTCTCTCAAAAAAAAAAAAGAGAGAGAGAGAAAAGAAAATGACTTTTTATATAAGGAGAACAAATTTCACTTAAGAAATCTGAAATATCTTGCTAACTTTAATCTAATTCTGGTGAGATACAGGGGAGATAAAAATTGTACTCAGAACAGTATGGAGGTTCCTCAAAAAACTAAAAACAGACCTCAAAAAACTAAAAACAGAAGCAATCCCACTGCTGCATATATATCGTAATGAGGGGAAATCAGTATATTGAAAAGATATCTGCACTCCCATGTTTATTGTAGCCCTATTCACAATCGCCAAGATTTGAAATCAACCTAAGTGTCCATCAATGGATAAATGGATACAGAAATTGTGGTACATATACACAATGAAATATTACATAGCCACAAAAAAGAACGAAATCCTCCCATTTGCAATAACATGGATGGAACTGGAGAACATTACATTAAGTGAAATAAGCTAAGCAGAGAAAGACAAATCTCACATGTCACTCATATGTGGGAGCTAAATATTAAAAAAAAGATCTCATGGAGACAGATCGTAGAATGATGGTTACCAGAGGCTGGGAAGGGTAGCAGGGAGGGGGAGGATAAAGTGGTGATGGTTAATGGGTACAAAAATATAGTTAGACAGAATGAATAATATTTGATAGCACAACAAAGTGACTATAATCAATAGTAAGTTACCTTAAAATAACTAAAAGAGTGGAATTGGAATGTTTCTAACACAAAGAAATGATAAATGCCTGAGGTAATGGATATTTAATTACCCTGACTTGACTAATTCACATTGTGTGCCTGTATCAAAATATCACATGTACCCTAAAAAGATATACAACTATTATGTACCCATAACAATTAAAAAGAAAAAGAAAAAAATTATAATCACTAGGTTCATAAAAAGATATACCTGCCATGAGGAGATAATCTGATTTGGCCAAGGTCACACAACAAGGGCCAGACTAAAACTCAAATATATTGCTACAGCAAGGTAGTCCAGCTGAATGAAGGGTGTCAAGAATGTGGTTACCTCACAAACTAGCCTAGACTCAATATCAGCCTCAGTTCTTTATATTTTACCACCTGAGCATAGCTCTAAAATAACAGAATCGGGCTAATTATTGCTAAGAAACAGAAAGCTTTGCACTTGGAAAGGCCATCGGACCATAGGAATCTGGGATGTTGACTAGGCCTTAGCAAAAAAAAAAAAAAAAGGAAAAAAATCTTATATTTATAAAGCACCTTCAGTTTACACAATGCTTTCATATCTGCTATCTTAAACAAACCAAAAATTTCTCTGAAACAGGCACAGCAGATCCAGCTAACTTACACTTCATACTAACTACCCTCCTCATTTTTACCTGATTTGATCCTCTCAATCTTATGTTCAATCAATGTTCATTCATTCAGTTCACAAAGACTTGCATCCCTGATGTGTGCCAGAAACTAAGTGCTAAAGTGGAGAGCAATAAGAACTTGATCCTTGCCTGCACAGAGCTTACAAATAGTTTTAAGTGTGGTGGCTGTTACAAAAAAATATAGGGTGATACGGGAACATGTTAAAGAGAAAGCAACCTAGACTGGGGTTAGGGAAACCCACTCTAAGTAAGTGACTGATTTCTGAAGAATGAGCACAAATGGAGAGTGAGCATAGGGTCTGGGGTGGGTACAGAAAACAGCAGGTGCAACAGTCCTCAGCTGAGAAAAAGCATGGCACTTTTAAAAGAGAGCAGTATGGTAACCTGGAACACCATGGGCAAGAAAGACAATGCTGTCAGACTACACAGGTGAGTGAGTCAGCACACATCTGACACCCTACTGTGCATCAGGCGGAGTTCTGGGCACTAATACAAGAGACACACAATTCCTTGTCTTTAAGAGCTTACATTTCAGGATGTGTGGAGACCAACAATAAACATACAAATAAATGTAATTTCAGGTACGCTAAGTAGTATGAAGAAAATGAAATAGGGTTTTATTTTAGAGAATGATCAGGAGGCTGCTTCAGCTAGTGTGGCCAGTGAAGGCTTTTCAGAAGAGATCACAACTGAGTTGAGGCCTTAATGAAAAGGAAACAACCACGCAAAGATCAGGGGGAGAAGCATCCCAAGCAGGGAAAAAAGCAAGCACAGATGCCCTTTGATGGGTAGTTTAATGGACAGAAATGTCAATGTGATTAGAACGTTGAGAATGAAGACAAAGAGGAGGCAGACGAAGTCAGAGTGTCAGGCTTGGGCCAGACCATGTAAGCCTCGTAGGCCGTTATAAAGAGTCCAGATTTTATGCTAAGGGCTTTATAAAGAGGAAAGAAATGATTTGATGTACGCTTTAAAAATATCTAAATATCTGCCAGCCAAGAGGAAGATGAACTGTAAAGGGACAAGAGCAGAAGCAGGGAGACAAATTAGGAAGCTTCTGTAGTAGTCCAAGAGAAAGAAGCTGCTGATTTGGACTCGGAGTTTTAGTAGTTAGTGAATAGTCCGAGGTATATTTTAGACTAACTAATGGACTAGATGTGGGACTCAAGGATGGCTCTTAGGTTTTTGACCTTTGCAATTAGGTAGACAAAGGTACGTACCCTTTACTGAGGCAAGGAAGGATTCTAGAGAAAGATTTGTGGGGAGAGGGCAGGAGGAATAAATAGTTCTGTTTTGGTTAAGTCAGAGAGGCCTATGAGACATCCAAGTCGATGCAGTCTTCTGCTGTGCAAGGGATGGAAATGAGGACGGAAATACACATTTGAGTCATCGGTATTTGGATGGTATGTGGAGCTACTGGAATGGATGAGATCATCTAGGAAGAAAGCATAGAGAAGGGATGAGGCCTTTTCTTATAAACCAGGTTATGGATTGTGGCATTTGTCCTAAGAACAATCGGAAGGCACTGTAGGGTGTAATAAAAAGATGACATGACCAGATGGCTGTGACTTAAAAAAAAAAAATCCCTCTGGCTGTAATGTGGGAAACAACC
>RJWJ010050107.1:0-10023 GCA_004363605.1 Indri indri | reverse complement strand
TCTCTCTCTCCCAACATCACTATAAACCGATGGATATTTTTATTGGTGTGCCATTACCGTCATTATTCTTACTGATGTTCAAATTGCCACAAATGTGGGCAAAGGGGCTCCCGTGAAATTTCAGCTATCTTTGTTTTGTTTTATTTTTAGTGGTTGACTTAAGGTTTACAATATGCATATCTAAATTATCACAGTATGGCTTCAAATAATATTATACTGATTTACAAATAGTTTAAAAATTTACAACAGTACACTTTTATATCTTCCTTCCAGACCTTTGTGCTATTGTTGTCATGCAATTTAACTTCTATTTGTATTTTAAACACAATAATAACATTTTTTCTTCAATCAATTATTTTTAAAGCTATTAAAAATAAGAAAAATTTTCTTTTATTAACCTGTATATTTTCCATTTTCTAGTATACTTCATACCTTTGTGTAGATCCAAATGCCTATCTGGTATTTTGCATCTACTTGAAGAACTTTCTTTAACTTTTTTCTAATGCAGGTCTGCTGATAGTGAGTTATCTTGGGTTTTTATTTTCAAAAACAATTCTGTTTTGCTTCATTTTAGAAAGACATTTTTGCTGGGTACAGAATTTTCTTGGTTTTTTTTTTTCTTTCAGTACTTTAAAAATGTCACTTTGTCTTTTGGTTTGCATAGTTTCTCATGAAAAGCCTTCTGCCATTCTTATATTTGTTTCTCTGTTAATAATGTGTGTTTTAATTTTTAGTTGCTTTGAACAGTTTTTTTTTTCTTTAACATTAGTTTCAATAATGGATTATAATGTGCTTTAGTGTAGTTTTATTGAGATTTATTCGGTTTAGGCTTTGCTGAGCTTCTTGAATCTATGGGTTTATAGCTTTATAGGTTTGTTTATTTTAATCAAATTTGGGACTTTTTTTGCCATTATTTCTTCAAATATCTTTTCTAGCTTCTTCCTTCCCTTCTTGTAATACAAGCAATTGCATATATATTATATTGCATGTTACTGTCAAATAGCTCATGGAGCTTTATTGTCATTGTTAAATTTGTTTTATTTTGTTGGGTTTTATCATTATTTCTATTGTCATTCTTCTTTCTCTTCTCCTCCACCTACTTCTCTTCTGTCACCTCCTTCTTCTTCTTTAATCGTTTTTTTTCTGTGATTTGTTGGTGAGTTTCTACTTCTATGGCTTTATATAACCTTTTATTCTGCAGTGTCTAATCTGTTGTTAATACTATCTACTATACTTTTTATTTCAGATATTGTATTTTTCATCTTTAGAATTTCTGTTTGGGTCTTTTTATGCCTTTCATTTCTCTCTTCATTGTGTTCATGTTTTCCTTTTCTTCCTTGTGCACACCAAGCATATTTATAGTAGTGTTTTTTAATGTCTTTATCTGCCAATTCCGTGATTTCAGTCATTGTGGGGTGAATTTCTATGGACCAATTTTTCTCCTAGGTGTGGGTTGTAGTGTACTACTTCTTTGCATAGCTAGTCATTTTTGACTGAATGTTGGATATTGTGGTTTTGAGCTTCTCAGTGCTACATTTTGTTGTATTCCTTTGGATAGCATTGGAACTTGTTCTGGCATACAGTTAAGATACTTAGGATCAGTTATATTCATCATGTTACTTAGAAAAGTTTTATTGCAGTAGATCAAGAGCAGCCTTTAGTCTAGGACTAATTTATCCCCACAAAAAAGATGATATCTTTCTGAGAACTCTACCCAGTATCACAGGTGCTGTCAGGTCTTTCCCCTTTAGTTGGTGGAAACACAAACTATTCCCAGCCCTGTAGAAATACTTCAGCCTATTGCTTTCTAGTAATTCTTTCCCTGGCCTTGGACACTTTCTTCTCTAGTATGCATAGAGCATTACTTTCCCAAAGCCTAGAGATAAGCCTCTGCAAATCTCTGGGGCTCTCTCTGTGCAATTTCCTCTTCCCTAGTATTCTACCCTGCAAACTCTGGCTGTCTTAGCCTCTCCAATTTCTAATCTATCTTCAACTTAATGAGACTCTCAGGCTCTGTTAGGTTCCCACTCCTTATGCTGCAGCCTGAGAACTTCCTTCAAGCATTAAGCTTGGCTAATTGTAGGGATAACTTCATTTGTTCCCTTTTCTCAGGAATCATAATCCTTAACATCTATTGTCTAAACACTATTGCATTATATTTTTTGCTCTGTTTTCTAGTTATTTAAGACAAGAAGGTAAATTAGGTGCCTGTTACTTTATCATTGACGAAAGGAAAAGTCCCCCTATGTCTTTTATCAAGTCCCCATCAGTGTTTGATTATCTTTTTGTTTTCTGATGAAACTCAATGATCTAAGTTCATCTTCTGCTTCTCTAGTCCCATACCCAGAATCAGCCATTTATGGAAAGCTCTGGTTCCTTTAGTGGGAAATAGTATTTAGGAAACAAGATATGGGTGCTTGATGTGTTTATTTATACTGGTGTGACATTTTATCTGTGCTTCCTCAGTGGATAGATTTAAGAAATACAATTTCTTTCTTTCCTTTTTTTTTTTTTGAGATAGGGTCTCACTCTATTGCCTGGGCTAAAGTGCCATGGCATCATCATAGCTCACTGCAACCTCAAGCTCCTGAGCTTGAGCGATCATCCTACTTCAGCCTTCTGAGTAGCTGGCACACAGCACCATGCCCAGCTGATTTTTCTATTTTTTATAGAGATGGGGGCTCTCTCTTGCCCAGGCTGGTCTCAAACTCCTACCTCAGCCTCCCAAATTGCTTACAGTCATGAGCCACCACTCCTGGCCTGAAATATAATTTTTGAAATCATTACTTTATACCAATACCTTGAATTCCTATTCAACAGCATTCTCCTCACCTTACTCATTCCATATTTTTATCTCCCTTTTACTATAGCAAGAACTGTAGTCCCCAAAACACCAATATATTTGTTCATTTGCTCAAAACGTAAAAAATAATTTCAAAATTATTACATCAATACCACTACTACAACAAATCTACTAGGTAAAGTTTAGTATTCTTTTAGAATTATTATTGTCTTTAAAATATTTCCCACTCAGTATGTACACCACAGTACTATGGTCAAAGTTATTTGGATTTATTTTTTTCTATGTGATTTTGTTATAAATTTAATATACAGTGAAGTTTATTTCTTGTTTCTATTTAATTTTTAGGCTTGCTGTATTTTCAGTTCAATTCTATTTTTTGATAATGTATAACCTTTACATGCTACAAAAATCAAAGCCATTGGAAAAATGTCACTTCTATCCCAGCCCTCTCTGCTTCATTCTATATACCCTGTAGCATTAACCATTTTAGTTACTAGTTTATTTTCTCTGTTTCTTTTTGAAAAATAAACAAATATGCATGTGTGGGAGTGTTTACATATACATGTATTCACATTCTTCCCCTTTTTTTCACTTACAAAATATAATACACTGTATATGCTTCTGTGGGTTTTGGTTTTTTGTTTTCTTTTGGCTGTTGCACTTAGTGATGGACATATTACATGTAAAGTGTCTATTAAACATCCAATTATAGATATTAAATAGGTAAATTGGACATGTAAATATGGGATTCAGAGAAAAAATTAGAGCCTTAAGGTTCTTTCCTGGTAAGTTTCTCTGCCGATTACCAAGTAATGCTTCTTTATATTTTCACCCTGCCAATTATCAAGGAATACTTCATTTTGGTTTTATTAAAGTCAACTCCTCTTGAAATGTCTTGTACACACTTGAAAATAATAACCAAGGTTCTCTAAAGCACAGTTTTAAAAAACAGACTTGTCTTTGTACTGATGAATTGGAGAATTCCATTATCCTCAATTCCATTGACTCTATTTTTCAAAACTTAATTCTATGTACAACCTTTGAGAACATTTCGAATTAACCACAGCTTGCTTCGTTTGAGGAGCCCAGCAAATGAAATCGTCTCAATTCAGTTTCGACGTCCTTATTCCTTCTAAATATTTCTCTAAAGGGCTGAAACATTTTGAATTCTATATTTGCTGTATAAGCTCTGTATTTCCACAAGAGCCAACCTGAAATTGTAGGGAAAGGAGGGCTTCTGTTATTTGGTCAAATAAAGTTATTTTAGTGTAAAACAAACAAACAAACAATAACTGTATTGACCGAAGAACTGACACTGAAAACATAGTACTGGCATTATACAATAAAAGTAGCTGATATTAGCACATTAGATTACCTTAGAGTACTTTATTATCATGATCTTTTCATTCTTTCAACAGTGAAATGCTACTAAGTGGAGAGTCTAGACTAGGTGCTGGACAACTGCACACCTGAATAAACTGGAGCTCTTGCCTTCAAGGGGCTTTCCTACAGTTAAGGAGACAAGCATATTCCCATGTATTATTAAAGTAAGAGGTATGGTATATTATCATAAAAAAGAGCTTTAAATAAAAGGTAATGAGAGTTCAGTGACAGGAGCATTGATTCTGATGAAGGAATTTAATACACCTCTTATAGGACATAAGATTGAATCTAAACCTCTGAAGAATGAGCAGGATTTTGACAGCAATGAGTGACAATTGGTTTTGACCTGAGTTAAAGAGGCCTATTGGAGTCTGTTGTAAGACATGAAATAGCAAATGAAAGAAGCTTTAGCTAAGCCGATTGCAGTGGGAGTGGACAGGACAGGAAGAGATTCAAAGGTCAGATGTCCAAAAATAGGAGGATTTAGCCAAGTGGCATTGACTGTTCCACCTTGCGTGTTTTCTAAAAGAACCTAATGCGATGTTTTAATGCCTTGGAGACGCCAAAAAAAAGAAGTGAGTTTTCTGGTGGATTTGCTCTACTTTCCTCACAGAGTTTTCATGACTATCAACAAAAGTAAATGTGAAAAATATTTTGTTTATTGCCTGGTGTTCCTGTTATTTCTATTAACAAAAACAGCAATAATAAGACAGTTTTTTTTTTTCCTTTGTGAAAGCCTGGAAGTAAAATTGAAATCAAAGTGTGTAATAAGTTTTGCTGTAGAAAATAATCTTACCACAGGTTTCAGAGTAAACCATTTGTAGCTGCTGGGATTGAATACATTGAGTTCTACAATGGTACAAAAAGGGCCTCTAAGCTCATTTTTTAGCAGGAAAACTAGTTTTGTTTCCAAATGAGAAAGGAATCTGTTGGAATCCAGATAGCTCATTTTTTCCCAGGAGTGCAGGATCGGTTACGGTAATCCTGGAATTTTCAGGAATCTTTATTTCTCTCCTCCTCTTCCTCCTCCTCCTCCAGGAGAAACATAAAGACATGAAGACTAGTTATTATTGCACAAGGATTCCAATTCTTTGACCAGCTCTGATCTCTTCTATACTGCACAAGGTGTGTGGCCTCAGAGGGACAAATTCAGGCAAGTTTCCAAAATAATATATTGTCACCACCAACATCATCCACAAAGCATTTTGATAAATATCTGCTTTCACAGGACTGCCCTGGCCACGGCTGCTGGGGAAGATCACCAGGCATAGACCTCACAGACACAGCTCAACAACGGCAGTACAGTATATGTTTCTTATAAGCAGGGTAAGTAATAATACCTAATATTTATCAAGTGCATATTACATATCCAGACACTTAAAATAGAGTCTCATATTTTGTCTTATTTAATTTCAGCCTCAAATCACCATTTGAGTTAAGTCTTATTCTTAACCTCATTTTGCTGATGAGAAAGCTGAAGCAGCGAGTGATTAAATAACTCGTCCAAATTACGCAGCTACTGTGGAGTGGAGCCAGGACTTTAATCCAGGCAGCGTGGCTTCAGAGTTCATAGTTTTAACCACTGTAGTTTATTGCTTCCAACATCTCAAGGGTTAAGAAGAGGAAGGCATTATAACTGATTAGAGTCTAAGAAAAGAAACCCAGAATTCCATGTGTAGGTATGGGACAAGGAGATCATGGCAGCCGTCTGGGTCAGGGGAGAGGAGAGAAAATATGCCAGGCCTGGATTTGAATGAAAGGTTGGCCACTTAATAACACTGTGACTTCTGTGGGGCGACTGGGCCTTTGCATGTCTCAGTCTCTCTATCTATAAGGTTTAAAATCCAGCAAAGGGTTGTAGTGAGGTTTATGAAGCTAATACATGGGAAACATCTATGAGTAGTGACTGGCACATAGAACGTTTTAAAATTATCATTGCTACAAGTGAGAATTTGGCCACTGGGCAGCTCCTCTGAAGTATAGAGCTTTGTGTCCTTTTACTGGATTGGGTGTTCATAGGTGCCACAAAATTTTCTCCTCAGACAGGAAACTATTTGGGTATAGGAGAAACTGAGGGAGAGGGAGGTCGTGTTTGAGGAGCTGAAGGCCTAGCCCGGGTGAGACTCAAGCTGTCCACACAGGCTCCCCTGTCATGACTGTGACATGCAACTCTCAAGTGGCTTCCTTCTTTTCCCCAGGGCTCCAGCATGGCTTCTGGCTTTCATGGAGTAGCTTCTCAGAATTTAGGTTCCTTCTCAGTCACTTCCTCCTGCGACAGCCACAGAGCAAGCAATGAGTGCCTGTCTCTCACAGGAACACAGGGAAACATCGTCTCACCCGGGATAGGCCCTGCTTTGAAGAGAAGCTCAGCCTCTTAGAAGATGAAAGCAAAGCTGAAGGAAACAAAGAATATCAAAGCATAGGATGGAGGATTTTATAATTTAGAACAGAAAAAGTCTGAACACATCTGCTTCCATCTCCTCACTTACCACATGAGGACACTGAAAAGTAGAGAAGTGACTTGCCAAAGGTCACTTAGACAGGATTTAGCAGAACTGGGAATGGCCAGGTTCCTGGTCCAGTGGTCAATATTTTTCAAGCTGTGCCCCTCAGAGCACCAGGGCTTCTCTGATGTCCTTCCAAGACCTCCAAGATGGAAGAGAGCAGGGAGGCTCCTGGGCATTTCTTCAATAAGTGCATTCCCCCTGGGATGTGGTTTACATACGGGGCTTCTAAGACAGCTTTGAATGAAGGGCTCTGTAGGAGAGAATGTTTGAGAACCACTATCTTAGACGTTGCTGCCTCACAGACACTCATCATTAAATAACTTCTAGAAAGCAAACTAGAAAGTTTCCCCAATTACGGAACATTTTATTAAATATTCTCGGGGCTATAGAGGCCATACAGTTATACTTCAGGTCATCAGATAAATATTCAAATGGATCCAAAGATAAAAGGGTTCAAAAACTTCAGCATGTTTCTGTGTGATTTACATGTTTTATAAATTTTATTATTTTTCAAATTAATGGTAAATAATTTGTCTGAATAGACAGATATTAATAGAGTAATAAAGATAATGTCTTCAAATATTTATCAGGTGCCTACTATGAGCCTTTCAAGCTTTTCCTGTAGCCTGAATAAATATTTCATCAAATGTGCTATGATTTTTCAGATGCATCCAGATGATTTTACCATAGATAAAATCCAAATGCATTTTAAAATGTCATTGAATTTATCATAGCTTTCAATTATTGTAATATTTGTCTCAGTCAATATTTTCCTCAAGTCCATGAATTTATTTTTTAGATAGAAAAAGTACATTCTCACGTGTGGAAAATTAGGGAACCCAGGTTAGACTGCAGGACAGGAATGAGCATTGACTAATTATAAATTCTGCTGTTCCATTAATGAAAGATAGGGGACAATTTCTGAGCATTTTTAGGTTATTTCAGATTCTCAAATTTTTTTTTTAAGACTGGCCATAGCTATTTTTTCATATGTTATCACTTAAGTTCAACAGTCTTCTGAGCAGAAGACCTCGGAGAAGTGAGCTGGTTACATTATCTGGATATTAATAAAAATGGAAATCTTTTGAAAAGCGGCATAATATAACTTCTTTATTTCTTTCACCACACACTGGCCCTGGAACTCAGTAGGATGACAAAGCCCAATACAGAAATATTATCATTTGCTTAAGATAACAGTTGATCACAAAAGATGAGCAAGTACAACAGGACAGATGACCTTGTCACTTGTCATAATTAGCAACAGCTTGGAGCGTGGGGTGGGCAGTCTGATAAAACCAGATAGAAGCAAAGCTGATCACTCAGTGTTTATTTGGTGACTGAAGGACAATCACAGCTGGGCTTAGTTGTAATGATGATATAAGGTCACTAGGACATCAACATACAAACACCTTGGGAATATCAGGAATGTTGGGTAAGCAATATCTTCTTTGTGATGGTTCTGCTGTTTTTAATCTCTAACCGTGGTCTCAGTGGTGACCATAAGGCCAGTTGGAGCTTAGGGGGATGTCCTCTTGGGAATAAGAAGGCAGTGTGGAGTGAGAGCCAGTGTAGTAGCCAGGAGGGCAGTGCCCATTACCAAAGGGTGATGCAACAAGAAAACCGGGGGATGTGCAGACAGTCAGTGCCTGGAGCTAGCTGAGCAGAAGGGGGATTAAGAAGCCCCAGATGGTGAGGATGAGAATCCCTTTATCCTGGGTCTCCACCTCTGACACATGGCAGATACAACTCTTAAGGGTGTCTTATGGCCTGAACCATCCCTGGAGTGAGTCACAAACACAGCTTCTGCAGGAAAAACTGTCCTTTGCCATTGGACTTTCAATGAATACCCTGGATGTCAGGGAAGCTCCCAATACCTTCTCAGCCAGGAGCAAGGAAATGTTTTATTGCTCTTGAACTTCTTAAAACTAACTGCTTAAGGTGGTTACCTTCCCAGATGACAGATACTCTTTTTGTTGAATTATTCTATTCAACCCTCAATGAGGTTTCTTCTAGAATTTGCACAATGTTATGGACTGAATTGTGTTCCCCCAAAATTCATGTGTTGAAGTCCTAGCCCCCAGTGTGATGGTATTTGACCATGGGACCTTCAGGAGATAATTAGGTTAGATGAGGTCATGAGGGTGAGGCCCTCATGATGGGATTAGTTCCCTTATTAAAAAGAGGAAGAGAGATCAGGGCTCTTTCTTTGCTATGTGAGGACACAGTGAGAAAGTGGCTGGCCATATGCAAGCCAGGAAGAGGGCCCTCACCAGGAACCAAATCTGCCAGCACCTTGACCTTGAACTTCCTAGCCTCCAGAACTCTGAAAAATAAATGTCTGTTATTTAGGGTACCCAGTCTATGGTATTCTGTTATATCAGCCCAAGCAGACTGATAACAGGTCAGGTAACACTTGACAATATGTTGGTATACATCACCTTCCCTTTATTTTCACAGATCCCCTGAAAAGTCTTTTGGGAATAGATGGAGGCATGTGAAAAGCTTTGGAAAGACACTCATAGCTCTTGGAAATCGATGCTCTAAGCACTTTGGGGATTTGAGTGTGTGAGCTCATGCTGGCTAATTTTTCTAGTTCAGCTCATGCTAGCAAATTTTTCTGGTTCAGAGAGTATATAAAAGGATCTTCAAGAACTAAATAGAAAAATATTGTACCAAACGGGATTAACTGTGGGTTCTCAAGTGAGGGCAAATCCAGAACACCTGCCACCAGTTAAAGACTGTGACCTACGGTCATTGTAACAAATTGCATAAGACTGATTTGGCAGAATTCCACGTCACACCTCACTTAGGACTACTACCAGGAAATTGCTAACAAAATAGCAAGAAAAAGTGGATCCAAGTTGCAAGTTGTAGCCCCCTTCTCCCAGTGTAAGATCCTTATTTTTTTATTCCCACACATGCATGATATTTTGGATTCAGAGGTTCAAATTTTGATCTGTTTATTAGCATTCCCTTAGGATAAATATGAAAATCTCTTGCCTCATAAAGTTTTAAACATATTATCCGCTGGGGAGTGGGAGAATGAGGAGAGTAGGCAGGGAGCAAAGCTGTAATGGGGAAAGGAGTTTGAAGTCACATTCCCACAGACTTTGCAGTTTTAAAACAATTGGCTTCAAGTTCTGAACTGTTTCCTTTGCCTCAGCTTCCTCTTCATGTCAGTAAACCCCAATCAGGTTTCGTGAGTGGTCAAAGGTCAACTTAGCATCAGTTATTCCATGCCTAAAGAATCTTTCTTTGCATTTTCTTGGTGAGAGCATCATAGACTTTAATGTTTCGGTAAGCAGAGGAGATCAACAGCCATGCAGACCC
>RJWJ010050106.1:0-10016 GCA_004363605.1 Indri indri | reverse complement strand
GGGGAATTCTGGCATGCAACATAGAGGGGCACATAGATTTTCTTTCATCTCCATATTTCATTACTCTAGTCATTTAAATTTAATGCCCAAACAATTGACTTTTCAGTATTTAAATTGCCCAAATTGAATGACATGACCACCTGTTCACTTGTCACATTTTGGCTTTTTCTAAAGACTTTCATTATTTATCTACATTGATTGGATGACCTTTGCCATCTGGTTGCTAGCCGTTAAGAGATTTAAGTCTTCCATAAGTATAATCTGGCTGCATTCTTCCCCAAATTAATTAGTATTATTGGTCTCCTGTCATATATTTATGAATCGTGCTCCCTTTTGCACGTGCTCTGACTCATTCCAAGGCTGTGTTATCCTAATAAAATACAAAGTTTAACCTTTACTGTGCAACCTAATGAAAAATGTACTAATTTTATGAAACTAAAATTTAATACATTTCTGTCAGGGTAGAATGCTTGCTTTTATAATGTAAGAATATTGTAAACATCAATTACTGCGTAGCAAACAATACATAGCAAATTTGTGAAGACCATAATGCAATGCAAAGTTGATTGGAATGAAAGTAATTCTCTGTATTTTTTTCTGGCTCTGAAATGCAGAAACACTATAACATAGCTTCGAAGGGCTTTAATTTGTTTTAGTTCACTGCAAAGTTTCCCAGCACTAAAGTTATGTTTTGAGCTATCTCAAAATTCCCAGATTTTGCAAGGAAGAATAATAAGGCATATAAAACTAATACAGTTAGAATACTGAAAGAGTATTTAAGACAATCCCTTCATGTAGGAAATTGGGAAGTGAGAGTGCACTACATCTAAGGAAATTTGTAAAGACAATCGAAGAAAGTGTTGATGTATGAATTTCCAAACAGTTTTCCTAAAGTCACTAACCGAATGACTTCCTGCCATGCTCATTTATGGAGGCTCATCTAAAGCAACTGTGAATCTTGGCTTTGAAGTCCACTTTACATGCATATGTCTCTAGGACCATGTCTTCCTCCTCAAGAATGCGGTATCAGACTTGAAGTGAGAACAGCACATCACTTTAAATAAAGCTATTATTTTATTTTTAATGTAATGATTATATCCAATTTTTACTTGTGAATAACCAGTCATATTCTATTTTAGAGTCACGAAATCAAAACATTCGTTTGTTTCTTTTGCACATGACACTGTTAGAACATTGCACTACAGCACCGCTGTCCCCTGCAAGCTAAGTCATCATAGACCCAGCGAGGGAGGCGTTATATCGAATGCACAGTAACAAGCTACTTAAATTATAAAATAACATGTCCACTTTGCTGGGTTCTAACTCATCGTATCATATGCTATCAAATACTTGGTAAAATTTCTATTTCTGGCCATAAAATTTTGTCTTTAAGGAGAGTTTAGCTCATCAACTCCCTGAGAGTCTTGTCTTTGTTTTGTTAGTCTGTTTTCCTGCTAAAGGCTTTGCTTCTTTGAGAATGGGCTGTTGATCCTGCCAAAGCAGGATTGGCTTGTTTTTATATTTATTTAGCAACTTAATGTGTGGCTAAGAATTTGGGACATGGGATGGAAACATTTTGATAGGACTTAAAGGAGAGTTATTAATATATTACTAGGACCTGGTGACCCCAAGCAGGCAGAAGGGGATGGGAGCATGTGAGAGGGCAGCCGTGGGTCTGAGAGCACTGAGCACTCAGAGGTTTGGGTGGCGTTACTGGTAATAGTGGGGAGAAGAGAACTCAGATAGGACAATCTTCATGTGCATTACCATGTTACCATTGACCAGAATAAGAAAGCAACCACTAATGATAGTTTCCAGGTCTGGTAACCCCCAAAATATATGCTATAGGTGGAACACTCGAAGGTATTTATTTCTGCCTCAATTTTTCCACTTCCTCCAGTGCCTGCTATTTTTACTGTGACCTTGTTTGGACTCCTCCCACCATCTTTATTCTCAGTCTGGAATGACACAAATTTACCTTAATTTAGCCTTACTTATAGTTACTTTCAAATAAGGGAAAAGGGGAAGATTGATCACATATCTTGAAGACCATGTCATTACTATGTTCAGACAAGTGTTTGCGTTAGCACCGTTTTACAAAACATGCACCTGAAAGTCAGTGAATTTAAGAGACTTGGCCAATACCACCTAGCTAGAACCAACACTTCTTGTTTTTGTCTGCATAGTTGTTTCCAAGGTGCAAGGTGGCCCTTTAACAGAAGACTGTGTCTTATTTGCAATTTACCAATCTGGACTAACTGCACCAAGAACTCATTGATGCTCAGAATGTTGCAGTACTCCATTCACTATACTGCTTAAATATGACCCTCGTGAATTCAAGGTTAATTGCTAGAATGACTGAGCATATATTGTAGGCATTGGCGAAAGACACCAATGAGTGTTTGCTACCTTCTTTATGTGATATTAGTTTACTTATCGATACTATTAATATCTACTATTCAGCAAGCGATAGTATCACTGAGAAGTGACTTGTATGTATGTAGAGAGGAGAAAGAAGGGATGGATTTTAGTAATTCACCATCCTCCTTAGCCCTCCCCAAGATTTCCAAAAAACTTAAAGTCTAGTTAAAATTAGGTAAAAGCTAAGAAGCAAGACTACTGCGATAGTATCTTAATGCAGATCTTCAGCCTGGAAACAAAGTGCAACTTAACTTTTGTGAAGTTATGTTTTCAGGGAGTTATATTTCTAAACTTTTGCAGGCATTTTTTATTGCATAGTGAGTAGTCTCAAGGTTAGTTGTGATATCCTACAATCTTCATGTTAGTTTTTAAATTGCATTTGCCTCAAAGATTTCAGATCATCCTACTACCAGTACTTCTTTCTTAAGTGGGCAAAGACAAGGGAGTACCAACAAGGAGAAGGTAAAGTCTATTATTTCTAGAAATAACAGTAACTAGAAAACAAATTTTAAAATTTCTGGAGAAATCATATTTTTTCAAAGGCATGAAAAGCATGAAAAAAAACATGCTTTCCCTTGACATGAACCTTGAACTTTAATGGATTAATAGATCATTATTGCTCTGATGTAAACCTTCAGTTTAAGATTCTGAAATTATTAGGGTAATGGCTTGATTTGTCTTGTGTTTCTGGGTAATACAGCGACCTTTCCTGACTTTGAATCTCTGGATGGCCTTCTAAAGTCTATATAGTAGGATTCAGGCAAGGAAAAGCAGTTCAAAGATGGTTCAAGAGATAAAACACCATGAAAGTCATCCTAGAACTCAATTGTTTTAACTCCAGTTTCAATGACTCTGAAGTTTGCTTTGGAAATTTTGTTGGCCATGTATCTTCAATCTCACATTCTCATATGGCATACTGACTTGGATCAAAGTATGTGTGGAAATTTTTCATGTGGAAATTATGGTATTTACCCTATAGTCAAAGAGAAGAAATGTTGAGTCAGTTCCCTCAAATAGCTTAGATATTTCAGGTAATGTCCTAAAAGTGTATTGACTCTTTTATGTATTGTTAATGCTTCTATGGCTTAGAAAATTTAACATGCATCATTATCCCTTTTAGTGCAATGGATATTTTCCCTTGTGAGGGTATATGGCATATGTAGCAAATAAGCAAAATAGATGAAATTCATAATGCATTGAACTGTGCTCTCTTGCTCTATTGAGCGTTACTCCGTGGACAGAAAGAATCCAGTCACCTGGGTTCAAAGCACCTGGTCAATTAATAGAATTTTCATTTTGCAGAAATCTGGTTTAATGAAATTTACATGGAATGCATCTACCTTGTCAAGTGTCAGCTGAAATATTATACCTTTCCACCAGAAATATTGTTTCTTCAGCCCTGCCTATGGCTTCCCTGATGTACATATAGTTGGCCTAGGGTGGAGATTTCAAGGGTGACAAATGTCATTTACATAATAAATGTTACTCTCATATTCCGTTTCAAGGGTTTCTTTTCAATAATTTAGAAAGAATTAATAATATATTTATAACACGTGCTGGAAGTAGGGTAAAATTATTTATAAATGCTTAATAAATGTTTGATAACGCTTTTGCCATCCATGTTATAAATGATAAATGGGTGACTTATAGATACCTTGTTAAACATTTATACCCACTGGTGATGGTTATTCTATAATAGCTTGAAAAAAATATTAAAAGAGTGAATTACCATCATTCGTACATTCTAAAAACCAATTGCAGCCAAATATGTAAGGTTTGAAGTAGTTTGTAGGAATTGTTGGGCTATTATAGCTGATGGTATTTATTCAGTGCTGGTCATTTCCTTTGCATAATACCATATACACTAAGATAGTTTCCCTTTGTCCTAAATTCCAAATCAGTAGTTGCAAAACTCTGATTATGTCCTGAGATATCACTATTATAAGGAAATTACTTTTACATTCAAATACAATCTCCCAAATGTACTTGTCTATAAGAAGTGATGGTGGTGGCAGAGAACTAGGGATCCCTAAGATGATTTTTAATTCAGAATCTACACCCAATTCATTGCATTTTATGAAGAAAGCTGAGGAGTAATGAGTGAGAGAAGAGGGCTCTCGCGGATAAGTTGGATCAACTCTGGGCAGTCATTGGGCTTACAGATCTCTCATCCAGTTCTCTCTTGCATTCCAGAAAAATAAGGAGCTAAATTATTACCCTTGTTTATAAAATGGGTGTAGCCACCCCCAAAACAATCCACATTATTTATACTATGTGTATGCGTGTGTGTAATGCTTTATGAAACTCATCCAGCATTTTTGTTTAAACCATCCAATATCCTTATCTAAATCCATATCTGATAAAGTTATACTCTTGCTTATCTTTTCTCAATGGCTCTCTGTCGATTTCAAAATGATGTTTAAACTAATTTGCATTTTAACTTAGACAGGGTGCCAGGATTGTAGCTTGGGAGTTTCAACTTAGGCACCAAAGATATGTCAGATACCAAAGATGTGTGAGATAGATCAAAATGCAGATTTATCTGGAGAGAGATGTAGCTGTCATGTGAGTTCTACCAGCTCAAAAAAGGAGGAGGAGTGTGGTGCCACCCTGTCAATTCATGTCCAGTCTGAGGTGCTGTAGAGGGGACCTCTCTGAGGACTCGGTGTGTGTGCATTTGTTTAGTCTAAGGATGAAAGGCTGTGGCTATTGGCCTAACGCAGAGGGCAGAGTGTGAAAGAGTTGCTGCCTCTATCATCTTCTCAAAGGGACCTGAATTCTGGGGACAATTGTGAAGCCATCCATAGCAACGTTAATCTGGGTTATTCGAAAAGGACCTTGTTCATGGGCTATTGTACTGAAGGGCAGGTGGCTCCAATAAAAAGAGGGTGTGGAGGGAACGCGAACGGCCAATTAGTAGTGTGGGAAGCAGTCCTGAAAAGATAGCTTTAAATAGCTACAGGCACTCATTTACTCATCCTATTGAATCAGGATTTAGGCAACTGAAAATACTGATTGCGCGCTGCACGGGGAGGTGTGGTGGGCAAATTATTAGCGAAGGCTTTCCTGTCCGCAGTGCTGTGCTGACTCAATGCACAAAGACAAGCACAAACCCAGCCTCAGCATGCTTGTGTTTATTAGTTCGGTAAAAACAATTCAAAAGCTTAGTAGCTATATAGGAATAGACCGCAGTATGGAGAATAGCAGCAACATAAAACACACCATGTTACTGGAGTGAATTTGAAAGAGTGCAACCAGGTAAGGAAGAGTGAGCATCTCCCTGGACAGGAGAAGCAGGTGAAAGCTATTGATAGAGGAAGTGAAGATTTAGAATAGTGAAGTGAAATATTCAAGGGAGGACATGTTATATTTAGCATGGAGTATTATCCTAGGATATGAGAGAATGGTTCATTTGTGGTAATGAAAAATAGGCTTGCTTTTTTGGAATAAAAGCTGAGAGATTGAAGGATAAGAAATTCAAGAGTTGACTATGAACCATATAAGATTAGCAATGACCTCTCTCTCCTCTGAATTCACATCTCATATATTATCTAAGCTATTTATCTTGTACCTACCAAGAACTGTCTTTCCTCATCAATATTATTTAAGTTTTTGTCTCCTTAATTCAATCATAAGCTTTTTGAGAGTAGAAACTGCCTGCTTTTCTTTGCCTGATCCCAAGGCACCAAGCACTGGGCCGGGTACCTAGCAGGCATGCAGCAATTATTTGTGAATTTCAGGATTAGTCACAACATCATGTGAAGACAGTCACTTTTGTTTCTTTACTTAGCTATATTGGAGGCAGTTGCAATAATTTATTCAGGCAGGTCAGGCCAGGACTCTGGCAGACCATGAAAATGGAAATTATGGGACTGACTTGAGAAATATGGAGAAAAGCATCAGTTGAATTTAGTGACAGACTGGATAGAATACGACAGAAACTCAGGTGCCATTTTGGAAAATGCCAAAAGCATCGTTGAGGGCAAAATCACCTAAGCAAGTGCCTTTATGCAATCAGGCAGTGCCACGAAAGATCTAGTTTTCACAGGAGGCTTTTTCTCTGCCTCCTTCCTGGCTTGCGAATACTGTCAAGCTACATAAGCACCAAAAGCAGTTAGATTGCAATGACCTTTACTAATCCACTGCATTTATGTTTGTACTTTTCTTGCAATAAATGTAACATTACAATTATTAATGTCAGCATTTTCTTTGGAAACAGTGGTGAACTCATTAAGAACACTGCCAGGTGTTGCCAACCCCAGGTGTGAACCTAGTGGTTAGTGAGATGTAAATAACGCTTTATGGAAAATTTGCAGTCTAACGAATTAGCAGCCTCACACAAAGCCAAACTAGTTTCCCGTGATTAGCTTCATTGCACCACTAGCTGCTTTTATGCAGGTCAGATAAAAAAGTAGCATATGCCCCTCCTTTTAGGATATAAATCAGATTAGTATCTACCTCATTGCCCACTGTTTCCAAAGATAGCTGTCAGCCTTTCTGAAAAAAAAGTTAAAATATCCACACTGAAGTGCATTTCAGGGCACTTGGTGTTATTTTACTCCTTTTCTCTGAGACACATGTCCTGTTAGTAGTGATGTGTCTTGTCCAGCTGCTAGGATATTTGTCATACCCTCTGCAGCTTGCATATTACTTGCTATTTAAGGGAATGGCATCTGCTGGTGGGGGTAGAGACCAACAATACTTTCAGATCTGTGTTCAACAGCTGCTGAGTGGCTAGCAGCTGTTTTGAGGTTCCTGTCCTGGTTCAGATGCTGTTTTCCATTTCTCTTCCTGTAATCTCTGAAACAAATGTCAACATGATTACCATACAAGAAACAGTAAGCATTTTGGGATCTTAAAGTCCAGATGAGCAAATCTGCTAGGCTACAGTGACTGCTTCTTGTTATTACCTGATACCGTCTTTAAATGCATACCGACACTTGAAGGGTTTCTGTATTCCCATGAATGCCATGATAACACTAACAACAAAGGAAATGTCTTTATGTGCCATGACAACTGCACTAAATATGTGACACTCAAGAAATGTATTTGATTAATGTAGTTTATGCTTGATAACTTCTGAAACAGTTATTTTTACCTTTTTTCTTTAGCCTAGGATTTTTGCAGTATGTAGATTGTGTATTTTTGCTTCCTTGATGCCCCTTTAATGAATGTAGGTATTAACCGAGATGATTTCAGTGAAATAAGGTTGTACTGTGGAAGTCTGCTATCTAGCTACAATGTCTTGGACGAGTTACATATCCACTCAAGGAAAACAGGGGTAATAACTCTGACCCCATAAAATTGTGGTGAATGGTGAATGAGATTTTATGTAATTATCAATTTATACTAAGTAGAGTATGTGTTCATAAATGCTGTTTCAGTAAATTAGCAAGCAATGTAATACGGTGCAGATTTTGGGTCTCCAGTAAATACGCATTGATTTAAGATAGATTATGTTACCATTTCTGTTCATTGATGTATATCCACCATCTCAAGTGTCTTCCTTGCCCCATATTCTCACCCTCACCAACAATAATCTCAGAGAGCATTCACATCTAGGGAAGAAGACCGAGTGCCCTGCTGCCATGTCATCTTAAGCCCTGTGTAGGACAAAGGAAAAATGAGATGGAACCAGACTACCAAGCTCTATACAGTAGATTCAATAATGCATTTGTTCAATGTGCATATAATGTTCCTCAACATGGGCTCAGCACTGTGTTAAATGTTATGTATAAAAAAGAAGTGGAAGGTATTTCTTTAATCCCAAGGAATAAACTGTTGTTTTAGTCCATGTTTTGTTGCTTATACCTGAAACTGGGTAATTTATAAAGGAAAGAAATTTATTTCTTACAACATACAGGCTGAGCAGTCCAAGATCGAGGGGCCACATCTGGTGAGCCCTTCTTGCTGGTGGGGACTCTCTGCAGAGTCACAAGGCACCACAGGGCATCGCCAGGTGAGGGAGCTGAGTGTGCCAGCTCAGGTCTCTGTTTCTCTTCTTATAAAACCACCAGTCCCACTCCCATGACCCCTTATTCCATTAATCCATGAATGGATCCTGCATCTATTAATGCAGGAATAATCATCATGACCCAATCACCTTTTAAGGGCCTTACCTCGCTATACCGCCATAGTGTGGATTAAGTTTCAACGTGAGCATTGGAGGAGACAGATGTCCAAACTGTAGCAACTATCTACTGTAGGAATAAGACACTTCATGTGGTGTAGTGGAAGGAGTCTTGCTTTAGGAGTGGAAGAACCTGGATTTCAATCTGAGCCCAACATTTCTAGATTGACTTGTGAACTTGAAGAAAATCACCATTTTTTAAGGTTCAGTTTCCTCATGCATGTAATGTAACTATAATAATAACAACCCCTTTGACTTTATGATATTGCAAATATCAATTTAGTAAATATAGGAGGAGATTTTCTGTACACTGAGAGAGCCTTTCCATGAGAAAGATTTAGCCACATGAAGGCATGGACTGTGTTTTTCATTTTATGCCTGTGTCTCAGGGCTGTGCCCTTAGTAGACTTTCAACAAACATTTGTTGAGTGAATGGCTAGATGAGAGAGCCAGAATCATTTTGTGCATAGTTATTGAATCAAACTTTACTTAAACTTCTCTCATGGATAGATCATTTATAACATTCTTTCCTGTAGACTAGAATCATAAATTCAGAAGAAATGAAAAATAGCAGGTTCAGGTTAGTCTCGGAAAAATTCATTGAGTTATCTTAAGTCAGTCCTGGAAAGACGTACTGTAATTTTTTTAAAACAATTTATAAAATAGCTATGTAAGATTTGCTATGTGCCATTGTTCATTTACTTCTCATAACAACTCTGTAAGGGAGGTACTATGACTATCCCCATTGCATAGAAAATTAAATATAGTCACAGAAAGAGTAGGCACCTCAGCTTCCGTACCACAGCAAGGTGGCCCCAGCAGTCCGGCTGCATCTTTGTAACGTTCTGTCACACTGCCTGTCTCTGCATGATGGACTGTTGTACATGATGGCCATGGGAGGGAGAGACAGAGTTTTTTTTAAACCATTGTCAAAGAAAGCAAGGAAGATGGTAACGCGATTGAGAGAAACCAAGAATGGGGATTTACTTTAGTGAGTAAACTCTTCAGCACAAAATAAAAGCCCTTTCTAATCTAATCCCTGTCTACTTTTACGCCTTCACTTTATACCTCTCCTCTCAGTGTTTATTGTTGCTTCCGAGCCCACCCCACATCCCCCGCACACACACCTTTTACCAACACTGAGCTCAAACACCACTTCCTCTGTGAAGGTCTCCCACACAATGGGGAGAAGTAACAGAGAGAAGTGATTTCTTCCCTATGTTTCTATAGTACTTTTGAGAACTCTGTTATAATGATCATACCATGTTGCCTAATGATCACACTCATCTTTGAAAGCTTCATATTGTTGAAAAAATAATTAGCCTTAAGAAATGAAAGAGTGCTATTTTCCCTACAGAGGGTGAAGGCATTCCGTCTTCCATCTTAGTTATTGAGACTTTCTATAATAATGAAGATTGATAATATCTTAAAGATTATTCAGTCTTTCTCCATTCTCTATCATCTC
>RJWJ010050105.1:0-10024 GCA_004363605.1 Indri indri | reverse complement strand
CTTTTATCTCTGATATATGTGGCAAATATTTTCTCCTAGTTTCTCAGTTCCCTTTTGACTTTGGTTATGGTGGTTTTTGCCATGCAATTTCGGTTTTATGTACTCAAATTTATCAGAAAGGTAGATGACTGCAAAACTATGCCCTGTAAGATAGTTGAAGGAATTTCCAGGGAAGAGCTTGAGAATGAACAAAATCAATAATCTTCACTATGTGAATGACGGTCATGTGAAAGGAGTAGACTTACTCTTTTTCTCCGAGAGGAAGTACTAGGTTAAATGACTTGAAATTTAAAGAAGCAACTTGTGCCATTACACAAGGAAGGGATTTTTAGCAATATGTGAACCTTAGATTCACAAGTGGCTTGATCTATATTACTGGGAAAATTAAAAATTTCTGTCATGATGTCTGTTATTCCAAAGATCAAATATTAGCATTTGGTACAAAGGACATGCCAGTTTTAAGCTGGAGTAGTGAGCCAAAAATGAATTATCGAAGGCAGGGATGAATTATAGGAAATTTGACATTAAGTGACAGAGCCAAACTAAAGTAGGAAAACCAAGGAAGTCAAGAGTGTTACAAAGCAAGTCAGAATGGGTAAATAGGAGAACAGGACCAGTTCTGGAAATGTGGGATAGTATTCTTTATGATTTTTATGAGTTCCAGCCCATATCCATCAAGGTGAGTTGAGTCAACATAAACCATACCAATAGGCACTTTGATTAATTTGCATATTCTAGAAGTATTTTTTGATCATTACTATGGACCCAACATCATCTGAATGTTCAAAATATAGCAGAACAAGAAAAGACATTTTCTCGGTTTCACAAGGCATGCAGTCTTGGCAACGGTTGCTTACCAGCTGTAAATCTGCTTGCCAGAATGTTGTCCCAGGCCAAATTATTTCACCTAGCACATAAGACTGTCAGGAAATGTCATCTCAGTGAAATTCAGGTGACTTTCCTGGCTGGGCTGAGCTAGACCAATTACCATACCTTTTCATTCCAGATACATAGAACATCTCATATGATGTAATCATCATGGCTATTTTAAGAAAAGTGTATTCAGTACCCCCATGAGAGTTTTAAAAGAAGGCATGCAGGTGATAAGGTGGAGAGTAACAATCAGCCCAGATTGGTGTGAGTTGGCGCGGAACCCAAAGCAGGACCGAAGACCTCATACTCAGGATTTCCACTCAGTGGCTGGACTACACCGCATGACAATTTGGAATCCTTGTGCTTTGTTTCCATGACAACACACAGAGACATCCCTAAAATTCGTGGAATGGTGAAAAATTGCTTGAGACATCAGGCTATGGTTTACCCTAAAGAGTTGAATTTTCCCAACCCTCAAATATAAGCTAGTAGGCCTTTGGAACATGGATCGATTACATATCATATCCCTGTCAACCTCAGAGCTGGAAGGTTTGTTAGAGTCCACCCTCTCCAATCTCCTGAACTGCGATGGCCTAGAGGGGTGAGGTGGGGTTCCCAAGGTCACAGCTCATTAGTATTATTTCAGGTCCTTCCACACTCTGGCTCCCGTGTGCCTGTTCATCCTCATCTTAGGCTATTTTCCTCTGACTCACCACGCTCTTAGCTGGTCTGCACTTCCTTTAATGCCTCGTGCATGGGTCGCTCCCTTTTATCTCTAAGACTTCACACATGCTTTTCCTTCTCTTTGGATTACTTTTCCTTTCCCTGAATAATTCTCACCTAATTTTCTCACCTGCAGTTAATCCTCAGACTGAGCAAAAGTCCCTCCATTTGTGTGCCCGCAGTACTCTTTACACACCCCCCTTGGAAATGCTCATCACACCTGCAATCGCACCTTCAATACTTATCTTCCCCCCCAAATTAGTAAGATTACTAAACTATTTTTGTCTTATTCACCACTGCATCATTCACCACTGCCATAATCTAGCCCCAAATTTTTGCACATAGTTATTACTCAATAAATGTTTGTTAGATTAATGAAAACCAGGACTCAAATGTAGTTTTTCTGGTCCTACTGTGACATTATTTCTTCACTGCGGTCCTGCCTCCTAAGTGAACTTTCTTTTCCTGTGGAGGTGCTCAGGGACATTGACAGGAATCGAGTATTTGCTCTGAGGATCATATGGGTACTTGTACTTAAAAAGTACTCGACTAAAGAAATACATTTGAAAAATTAGGGGGACTCAAAGTTAGAAAGATGTGGCCTCACTGGAATTACAATGTCAGCAGAACCATTTTCCAATATATAGGACAAAGACATACTTTTTTTTTTTTTTTTTTGGTCAAATCCTGGATCACAGCAAATGTCATCCTGGATTGTCTAGCCAGCAAGATCAGCCCATCAATCCTGGCATTCAGTAGTGTGATAGTTTGCCCTTATATCCAAGAGTTCTTGTGAATTCAAAAATACTTATGGAAATTCAAGAGGACTTGGGAGAAATTCAAACAATGTTTCGTTTGTTTATTGGCCCTAATAAATCAAATATGCTGGTCTAAAACAAATGTTTAAACTGGACAATTAAATTTTAAGTAGACTTTCTTAACATTTTTCTATGTAGATTTTCTTTACATAGAAGTTATAAATAATGTAAATTATTAAGACTAAATCTTAGACGCTGTTTAGTTCACTCATGCATTTTAGAGTAGCGGTGAGACAAGGTCCTGCAAAATTAAGTGACTTGCTATGTTCATATAGACAGTGTTGTGTCTTTCCTCTCAACATGCTACCAGTAGGATGTGTTTGTGTGTGCAGGAACATGTGAGGATTTAGATATGCAGAAGTCAGCATCTTAAAAAGATGTTGGTATCACGTTTAAACAGATACAGACACACACTCATACATGAAAAACAAATAGGCAAGCAACACCCGTGGCTCCAGACTAACATGGGCCATTTGACCTCATCACCATCATCAAAGAGGAAGCTAATACCATGAATGATGCTTGTTACCCAAGAGATTCTTTTGGAGAGACGTTTAAGAAACCAAATCAAAGTACTCCTATTAACTTGATTCTGTTGGGCTGGAGATGGGAAAAAATCGTATGACTCCCACAGGGGATCTTTCAGCCACACAGGCAGCCATTGCCCCTAGTCATGATTTAGATGCCATTCAGTGTTTCTGAAAGCACTTTTGCAGGCATCCCAGGACTTTTCATTGATCAGGAATTTGTTTCAGCTGGCCCTGAGATTTACTTCTGATTTACAAACTCTTCCTTCATAGAGAGCGTGATTCAAGTGTGCTAATACGATTTCTGAGGGGGTAATCAGTCTAGAAGTCAGGGTAGTCAGTTGGCTTATTTTCCTAGCACTTTGGACCTACAATAAGCTGGATAAATGATACATTTTTCACCACAGAGGAGGATGATAACATTGTTATTAAAGCAGCAACTATTACTCCCCTTTTTCTCAACTCTCTACCACAGGCATTAGTGGGTTTGTTTCATCTGCCAGTCATTTATTTAGCTAGAGGCATCTATCATTTCTAATGGATGCTTAAATATATAAAAATTGTCCTAATTATTCATGTGACCATTCTTCCCACTATTTGGGCTTTCTGTGTCTTTATCCCATTTAGGGGGGACTTCCAAGGTTACCGTAGAAGAGCTAGACTGGCACTGTTGAGTAGAACCTTGTGTGATGAAGGAAATGTTTTGTATCTGCACCATCCAGTATGGTTGCCACTATATATGTGGCTGCTGAACACTTGAAATGTAGCTCGTGTGGCTGAGAAACTGAATTTTATATTTAAATGTAAATAGTTACCTGTGGCTCGTGACCACCTTACTGGCACAGGAACTGTAAATGATCACTTCCATCCAAATCCCACTGGCCAGCACCCATTCTTATTGTTCCAACGTAACTGCAAAGAATACTGGGAGATGCAGTCTTCCGTGTGCTCAAGAAGAGAGAAGCAAGTTTGGTGGTGGACATCCTGCAAGCCTCTGCCATGCGCTGTCCATTCAATAAGAGATGTCTTTTTTACTCTCACTTTCACACGTAGGACATACTCACCAAGGGGGTCACCCAAAACCCACCCCGCCCCCAGTCGCTGCATCCAGCTTAAAGTTCAGGAATGCTGGTGTTGTATGGTCTTTTTCACCATGTCCAAATGTAGCTTTTTAAAGCCTGGCAATTTATGAAATAAGACAGTTAATATGCTTCTCCCCCTACCACCCGAGTATGCAATGATGGAACAAGGCTCAGATAACCACAGTAAACACACCTCAGCGAGGGGAAGAGTGGAGACGCTGTACAGACACTTGTCTGTAGCAATTCTGGAATCCTGTTAGGCAGATGTCTTAAAGCTTCCTTGGTTATACTCTGATTCTGGAAACCACTCTCTTGTTCGTTATTCTGTGACTCCTCGTTCCTCTAGGAGGCGCTCCTTATCTGTAACTTTCTTAACCAAATATGAAAGTGCAGGGAGTTTTATCGCCAAGCCTGGGAGTGATGTGTATCACGTACACACACATCCCATCGGCCGGAATCTGACGGCCTCAGTCTAATTCCAGAGGAGGCTGGGACATGCGGCATTTCCTTGTGCACAAGAAGAAGTTGGAGTGATGAGCATCTAGCCTGCCCCTGCCGCGCTAAGGGTGTTCCAGGCACTGTATCATTGTGATCTCATTCAATTCTCACAACCCTGTGCAGAAGGTGTTGTTATCCTCATTTTACAGGTAGGGACTAGACAGACATTATACTCTTAGTCACGCCACGTTTTGTTGCCTAAAGTTAAGGTCAGGTAGCATCGGGGAGAGCTAGAGGGTTGGCTGCCATTTACCCGGCTGACGTCATCTCGGTGCAGGTTTTACCCACCAGGTTTGAGCATCTGAAACATGATTTTGGGTTTCTGAGAGTGAGTCAGTCTCTCAGGGGTAGCTTTACATGAATCACACAGGGATTGATGTATATACCACTTAAATAATTTATTAACTTGTGAAAAGAAACATAATTGTCGCATGGCTAGAATTTCACGTGGGTGTGATGTGCTCTCTCTCTCTGAAGGCTTGTGCCACTAGGGGACGGGTGATGGGCATGGGTATCAGGAGAGCATCTCAGAATGCACGTAGTCACTTGCCATCATCATGACACTCGTGCACCTCCTGGAAAGTTCCCTAGGTGATTCTCAGACAACCTCCCTATCCTTGTCATTCTCCAATTGACCACATCCACTAAAAATAGGCAGATTTTTTTCTAGCTAGCTAGATGTTCCAGGATCAGGCAAACAGAACAAGGGGATTGATTTAATATTTAGATGAGGTCCTGCTCCTTACGTAGAAAGGCTCAAAACCTTTTAGGCCAGTATGGAGAGGCCCTTACCAGTGGGAACATAATATCTGGTTTACAGTCAGACCTCCTCCTGCCCTGGACACCGCTTGAGGTTCTGCCAACATTGGCCTCTCGCTTTGTGCTTTGTACCCTCTCTATGTAGCTTAAGTTATCCCTTTAAGAATTCACCTTTTTCTAAGTTTCCTTTGCTGGCCATCCCATCCTGATTGCCATACGCTTTCTTGAGGTCTTGTTGGACATCCATTCAAGTTACAGTTAAATCTGGCTGTCTTTTAAGATGACTTTACACATATCTCTGCTATAACCTATCATATGCTGTCATAATTCTATGAGGCCACGTCACCTGCTTTCCAAATTCTGGATGGTGTCTTGTTTTGCCTTTGCGTCCCCTGTGAATTATAAAAGATAAAGCATGGCACAAAAGAAGTAAAAAAACTTCCCTCCACTTTGGGGTTTCTTCTCATTTTCTCTTTCAATGCCGTGATGATCAATTTTCAGACATGGGGGAACCTGAGAGGAGCAGATGCTTTTAGGTGAGAGATGACATATTTGTGGTGTTCATATAGCCACTTGCCTCTCCTGTGTCCATGGGAGGTGGCAGTAACGGACCATGCTGAGTTAGTCACCTGTAGTTTGCAATCAATACAAAACATTCCTAGCCCTCTTTAAGTTTTGTTTATATTTGGCTAAGACATAGATTCTCAGTACATTTTAGGATCGTCTGAGTTATGATTTTCCTAGGACATTGCTTTATCAGAGCATAGAGAAACTGCACTAAAGAGTTAGAAGGAAATATCTGAATTCCAGGGGACATTCAGATTCCTCTGTGGAGGAGACCATTGTTCTGGAATGGAGGTAAGGCTGGGTGACCCCCAGGAGTTCTTCTAACCCTGAGATGCTAGTAGCTTTGTGGTTCTTCGTCAGCTTCTCGACCACTCTTCCTGAAGGTAACTTTATGTCTGGCAGCTACTCCAGGTGTTTTTGTTACTGTTTTTTGCCACTGGACTCTTGCCATCTTCTGCTGAGATTCCCTCCCACTGAGAGATGACTCTCACTTGAAGTCTATGTATACCAATCTTAAATGTCCCAGCTGGAGTGGCACCCTTGGCTTTTAGGAATCTTTTTCATTTTATTGTTATTATTTCCTTACTGTTTCTGTAGGAGATGCTGTTTCTAAGTTGCTTGTGTAAAATGAAAACTGGCCCAGGATAAAAAGAATCATTTAAGGCAGCCCACTGTGCACTCAGACCACACCAGGGTAGCCATTGGTAAGGCCTCAAGGAGGCCTGAATGTAGACTTGTTAAAGAACTGCTTCTCACTACACTCAGCTCAGTTATGTACTGGAGCTGGTTGGCATTGGTTCATGCAAACCAATTGTTCATCTCTCTTCCCGAACTCCACATTCAGTAGCTTCATGCTGGTAGCTTGAAATTTAACACAGTGGAAGTATTTACCATGGATATTGGCAAATGGTACAAATCAGCGTTTGTTTCTTCCTTGAAGAGCCAATCGTTATACATTTAGCAGAGCTCTATTGTCCAAGGTTATGGTCATGGCACTGTTTCAGCTCAGTGAGTTCAGAGAAGACTAAAGATAGAGATCTAGCTGCCTATATCTCACAGAGAACCGAAAAGAGCTTCTTAATTCAGTCCTGTTGCATTATAAATGTATAATAATAACTACAGTGTGAAGGTAAGGAAGGCATAAATATTAATACGACATTCATGTCTCATTTTTATCTCCATATTCCTATGACATATTTTGAAGAATCTTTTTTAAAAATGCTTGAGATTTTATTAACTTTTAACACTGATTAAAATAATTTATGAAACTCTTATTTTTTGCAGACATTCAAATACAATTTCATTAGGATTAGTGGATGTTTAGGCTTCCCAACTTTCTTAAATGATGCTGTTATTTTATTTTCTTTAAATAAAAGTAATATAAGGGGACATAGCAGTTAGCAGCAGAATGTCATCCCAATTTTCAGTAGAGCATTTGGAAACCACATCTGCAGTAATTAAAATATAATGAAAAAAATTTCAAAAATTCAAATTTTAAGACATCAGAGACATGTGGAGGCACTAAGGGCAATATACACCAAAATTCTGGAGAGAGGAAGTCCCCTTGCTATGTGAACTGATATTGGCCATTTTCTTTCCTGGGGGGCATTTTCCAAGTCAAGAAAAGTACTAAGTATCAGGCTTGGCCCATCCAGGGCCTAGTTACTGGAGAAAACCAAAATGAGGCTTTTGTGGTCACAAGATACCCACAAGATGAACTGGAAATCAGAGAAGGCTCAGGCACATGCCAATTTCTCCAACCAGACATTTGCTTGAATCTACAACTGTGTGCAGAAGGCTGAAAAGTTGAGGGTAAAAGCAGAGGGAAATCTTTTAGGGTTTTGTGGTACTCAAGAGACAAAGCCCTGACAGGGAAAGGGGGCTATCACAAACACAGACTGTTTTTTTCATTTGCCATATTTTGATGTAAGTCCAGAGGCTAAAAAACTAATCTTAAAACCTCTGAGAGGAATAATAGAAGCTCATGCTTCTATTCAGGTGGAAGAAAGATACTCACCAGACTGTCAAAAGCCTGTAAGGGCTAATCCTGGGGTACAGGGACAAGCCATAGGTAAACTGAGTCATGTTAAAACTTCAAACTGGACCCTATCCAACTCAAATCTGACCAGATTGAGATTATTAATCCTCCATTCTATCTGCCTAACAGAGAAAAAGGAGAACAATCACTGTGGAACTTGTCATCTGGTATCTTTATGGTTCATTTGTAAAGGATATTTTACTTACAGTCAAAAATAACTAAAAATGCAAACAGGTCAGAAAATATGACCTATACTCCAACAAAGCAAAAAGAAGAACAAAAAGGGAGGGAGGAATAGAAGGTGGGTAAGGAAAAGAAGATCCACAAATGATTCAGATATTACTGTTAATAGGTAAGGACTTTAAAATAACAATGATTTATGTTAAACAACATATAAAGAAGACCAAATGGATAAAAGATAAAGTATTTCATCAAAGAATTAGAAACCATTAAAAGTATCAGGTGGATATTCTAGAACTAAAAAGTACAAATTTAAAAAAATTGAAATTAAAGAGTCATTGGATAATTTCAACAGCAGGCTAGATAAAGAAGATAGAATTAGTGAACTGAAGACCAAGAGATAACACTCAAAGGCAAATTGAAACATAGGAAATAAAGTTTAAAAATACAGAGTAACAGATGTATGGAACACAGTTAAAAAAAAAATAGCGTTATGTGTAAGTCCCAGAAGAATAAGAGAGAGGGACTGGGGCAGAAGTCATAACTGAAGAGGTGGTGAATAGGAATTTTTCAAAATGATGAAAGACTTTGATTCATAGATAAAAATGTTTGGCACACCCCAAACAAGATAAATGCAAAGAAAACCAACCAAAGCACATGTAATCAAACTTCTGGGAACAAAAGACAAAGATAATAACCTTAAGCACAGCTGGGGGAGGGGAGCAGAGGGAAGGGAAGCTGGAGCCATCATTTCCAATGTAACAATAAGACAAATGGCTGACTCGTCAACTGAAACTATTCAAGCCAGAGACAATAGAATGATATCTTTTAAAAGCTACACCTAGTGAGAATTTCCTTCAAAAAATGAAGGTGAAATAAATAAAAATCTATAACTTTACTTTGATACCAATTGATAAATAAGTAGGGAAAGCTCTTTCCTATGCCAGAAAGTCAATAAATTTAGAAGAAATGATGTAATTAGAAAATTGCCCTTTGACAACTATCGTAATTATTCACTTAGACAAGGATTATTGATGGATGGTAAAAGAGGATGAAAGCTTAAGCAGTAACAGGACTGTCACACACTCTTAAAGTACTTGCCCATAGATATTCTTAACTTACATAGCTACAAGTAGTACCTTTATGGTGGAGAAACCCGGCAGATACCACCTTAACTAAGTGATCAAAGTTAACTTCAATAATAGGACATATTTACATCGTGTATGACCTAAATTTAACCATGAGAAAACTTTAGACAAATCCAAGTAGAGAGATCATCTATAATATAACTGGTCTGTATACTTGAAAATTATCAATGTCATGAAACAGAAAGTCTGAGAAACTATTCCAGGTTGAAGTAAATTAAAAGGATATGACCACTAAACACAATTCATGATCCAAGATTTTCTTTTACTATGAAACACCAATTCTCAATGTGGAAAATATCACCCCCACAAGGGGCCAAAGAATGGTTCTTAGGGGAAGAGCAAAAATGTCTTAGAAATTACAATGGTCCTCCAAAAGGTCACAGTAAATAAACACCACACACATACACGCACACACGGAGTATAGAATTAAAATTTCATGGAGGGTTAGGTTTAGGAAAGAATGTCTAATGAATGTCTAAAAGAATGTCTAATGTCTCTTGGTGGGGGTAATACAAAAAATAAAAAGTTAAGATATAAGTACTGCCAGAAAGAATATTATTAGGACACCTGCCAAAAAGTGAATAGGGTATGTAGCTCAGACACTACTATTGTATCAGTGTTAGTTTCCTGATTTTGTTGTACAGTGGCTATATAAGAAAATGTGGCTTTTTTGTCCTGGGAAATACATACTGATGTATTGAGGGTTAAATAAGCATCATGTCTGCAATTGACTCTCAAGGGTCATAGAGAACTCCAGGAGTGGGGAGGGGACAGAGAAGGAATGATAAAGCAAATGTCAAAAAATGTAATC
>RJWJ010050104.1:0-10025 GCA_004363605.1 Indri indri | reverse complement strand
CCTAGATTTTCTTGTAAGTTATCTTCTAAAAGTTTTATAGTTTTGAATTTTACATTTAAGTCTATGATCTATTAGGAATTAATTTTTCTGAAAGGTGTAAAGTCAGTGTCTAGATTTTTTTGGGGGGGTGGGGTGTAGATGTCCGATTGTTCCAGCACCATTTGTTGAAAAGGCCATCCGTTCTCCACTGAATTGCCTTTACTCCTTTGTCAAAGATCAATTGACTGTGTGTGTGTGTGTGTGTGTGTGTGTGTGTGTGTGTCTATTTTGGGGCTGACTATTCTGCTCCATTGACTTACATGTCTATTCTTTCACCGATACCACACTGCCTTGATTATTATAGCTGTGTAGTAAATCTTGAAGTCCAGTAATGTCAGTTCTCCTAGGTTGATCATTTTCCATTTTGCATTGGCTATTAAGGGTCTATTGCCTTGCACATAAATTTTAGAATCAGTTGTGAATATCCAAAAATAAATGGTTGATTTTGATTAGAACTGCTTGAATCTATAGCTCAAGTTGGAAAAAGCTGACATCTTAACAATGTTGAGTCTTCATATCTATAAACATAAAACATATCTCCATTTATTTAGCTCTGTTTTATTTTTTTAATCAGAGTTTGGAGTTATGTTTATATAGATTGTATACATATTTTTTTAGATTTATACCTAAATATTTTTTGGTGCTAATGAAATTGTATTATGTTTTTAATTACAAATTGCAATTTTTCACTGCTTATTTATAGGAAAGCAATTGACTTTTGTGCATTAATCTTGAATCTAAAAATCTTGGTTTTGCATTAAGCTTGCAACAAAAAATCTTGTTTTGCTGTATTCATTTAGTAGTCCTAGGAGTTGTGTTTTTTTTTTTTCTTTTGTCAATTTGGGAAGATTTTTTACATAAATAATCATGTCATCTGCAAACAATTTTATTTCTTACTTCCCAATCTGTGTACTTTTCTCTTCTTTTCCTTCCTTATGAATAGCTTAGACTTCCAACACAATGAAAGGAGGGGTAAAAAGAGACATCCTTGGATTGTTCTCAATCTTTGTGGAAAAGCATCTAGTTTCTCATCATTAAGTATGATATTAGCTGTAAGCATTTTGTAAATATTCTTTACCATGTTGAAAAAGTTTGCCTCTATTCCTAGTTTGCCGAGAGCTTGTATCATAAAAGGATGTTAAATTTTGTAAAATCCTTTTTCTGTATCTGTTGACATGATCATATGAGTTTTCTTCTTTGATCTGTTGATATAATTGGTCACTTTAATTTATTTTCAAATATTGAGCCAGTCTTGCATACCTGGAGAAAATTTCACTTGATCATTATTTATAATTGTCTTTTTGATTGATGGATTACATTTGCTAATATATGGTTGAGGAATTTGATGTTCATGAGAGATAGTAATCTGTAGTTTTCCTTTAATGTAATTTATATGGTTTTGTTATTAGGTTAAAGTTGACCTTAAAGAATGAGTTAGGAAGTGTTCATTCTGCTTTCTGGAAGATATTGTAGAAAACATATATCATTTCTTTTTAAATGTTCTATAGAATTTATTCATGAAATCATCTGGGTCTGGTGCTTTCCATTGTGGAAGGTTATTAATTACGGATTCCATTTCTTTAACAGATATGCACCTTTTCAGATTATCCGTTTTACCTTGTGTGAGGTTTCATAGATTGTGCCTTTCCAAGACTGGTCCCATGTCACCTAAGTTATCAAATTGTGGACCATACAGTCATTCACAATATTCCTTTATTATTCTTATAATGTCTGTGGGATTAGTAATAATGATCCCTCTTTCATTTCCAATATTAGTAATATGTCGTCTCTTTGGGTTTTTTTGTTAATCTAGCTAAAGATTTATAAATTTTATTGATCTTGTCACAGAACCACCTTTTGGCTTCATTGATTCTCCTGTTGTTTTCTGTTTTCAACTTCATTGATATTATTATACCTTTTAAACAATTTGCTCATTTTATATTGCTCTTTTTTCTCTATCTTCCTAAAAAGAAAGTTTAGATTATTGATTTTAGTTCTTTCTTCTTATCTAACACATGCATTCGGTACTATAAATTTCCCTCTCAGCACTGCTTTTGCTGCATTCCACAGATTTTTATATGTTATATTTTCATTTTCATTTAGTTTGAAAGATTTTTTTAAAGATTTTTTGAAATTTCTTCTTTTGACTCATGTTACTTAGAAGTATGTTTTGTAATCTCCAAATAAGATTTTCCAGATACCTTTCTGTTATTGAATTCTATTTATTTCCATTAGGTTCTGAGAACATATTTTATATGATTTCTTTTAAATTTGTCTTCTAAGTTTGTTGATATGTGTTTTATGCTGGAAAATGTGGTCTATCTTGATGAATGTTCCATGTGACCTTGAGAAATGTGTGTGTGTTCTGCTGCTATTAGATGAAATATTCTATAAATGTCAATTAGATTCACTTGATTGATGGTGCTTTTCAGTTCAATTATATCCTTACTAATTTTCTGTCTGCTGGATCTATCAATTACAGATAGAGAGATGTTGAAGCCTCTAGCTATAATAGTGGATTTGTCTATTTCTCATTGCAGTTCTCTCTATTTCTGCTGCATGTATTTTGATGCTTTCTTTGTAGGTACATACACATTAAGGATTATTATGTGTTCTTAAAGAATTGACCCCTTTATCTAATGCCCCCTTTAATTCCTGATAATTTTTATTGTTCTTATGTATGCTTTTTCTGAAATTAATTTTGCTACTCCAGCTTTCCTTTGATTTCTGTCAGCATGGCATATGTTCTCCATAACTTTATTTTTAATCTATCTGTGTCTTATATTTAAAGTATGTTTCTTGCAGACAACATATAGTTGGGTCTTGTTTTTTATCCACTCTATCAGTCTCTGTCTTTTAATTGGTATATTTAGACCTCTCACATATAAAGCAACTATTGATATAGTTGGATTAACATCTTTCATATTTGTAACTCTTTTATATTCATCGAACTCAGTTTTTATGTCTTTTCTATAGTCTCTTTTTCTGCCTTCTTTGGTTTTAGTTGAACATTTTGTATGATTTTATTTTCTCTCCTCTCTGAGAATATCATCATTTTTCTTCTTTTGTGCTTTTCAGTGATCTCCTTAGGGTTTTCAGTATATAGTTATAATTAATCTATTAATAGGTGCATGATCCAATAACACTATATGTACTCATGTGTATTGCAGGTTACCTTATAGCAGAGTACTTCCCATTCCTTTGTTTAGTTCCTTATAACATTACTGTCATTCATTTCACTTGTAAGCGATAATTACCCAACACATTTTTGCTATTACTATTTTGAACACATTTATTTATAACATGAATTAAGAATAAAAAAATCAAAATATTTTATTCTACCTTTTTTATTCCTTCTTTAATGCTCTTCATTTCTTTATATAGATCCAAATTTCTTGTATATATCACATTCTTTCTCTCAAAAGAACTTCTTTCAACATTTCTTGCAAGGCAGGTCTACTAATGACAAATTCCTTCAGTTTTTGTTTTTCTGAGAAAGTTTTTATTTATCCTTTACTATTGGGTGTCAATTTTACTAGAAACAGAATTTTAAGCTAGCGAATGTTTTCTCTCTGTCAACACTCAAATATTTCACTCCACCATTTTCTTGCTTGCATGGTTTGTGATGGCACTTTGATTAACTCTGATGACCTCTAGAGGTCCCACTTGAGTACTCAGCTGAGTACTTACCAACCCATGCATGTGAGGGAACTACCTACAGCTGGAGAAAAAAAAATACACCTAATACAGGGCCAGAAATAGTGGGTCTGTTCCACTAGTCAGATTGAAAGACCACATAATTCATGAGGCATAAGGTACACAGAGGATCTTGCCTCAGTATGGGGGGAATAATTATCTATAGACCGAGCACTGTACCAGTCCTACCTAACAAAGCTAGAAAGCAAGACCTGAAAGGACACAATGTCTCAAAAATAATGTGACTGTGTTCCCAAACAAAGCTCAAAATAATTATAGGAATACAACAGTATCTAGCACCCAATGAGGGAAAATTCACATGTCTATCAATCAACAAAAAAACATGAAGATATTTTTAAAAGCAGTAAAATAAAATCCACAGAGAGGAGAAAAATTCATCTTTCATATGTTTAAAAAGTTATGTGGATAAATACAAGATATTTTTTAAAAAATACCCAAATCAAACATGTGAATAAATAAGCAATTTCCAAGCAATGGAATACTACTCAGCAATATGAAGGAATAAACTATTAATACATACTAAATCAACAGTGAATCTCAAAATAATCACACTGAGTTAAAGAAGCCAAATACTAAAGAGTACATTCTATGTGGTTTCATTTATAAAAATCTAGTAAACAAAAACTAATCTATAGTGGTTGCCTGGGAATAGGAGGAAGAGGAGGATACCACGCAGGGGTAGAAGGAAGGGATAATAAAAGGTCACGAGAAATTCTGGGCAGTGATAGATATACAGTTATCTTCATTATGGTGATGGTTTCAGGAGTATACACATTTGTCAAACTGATCAAATGGTATTATTTAAATATATGCAGTTATTAAATGTCAATTATACTTCAATAAAGCTGTTTAAAAAGTAGTATTCAATAAAAGGTACGAAAAATGTTTTATGGTTGGACATAATTCTAAATTTATCTTTTCCACTCCAACCCAAGCCAGGGGCAGGTCACAAGGAAAAAGGGAAGAAGACAAGATCCTGGGAAGTCTTACTAATACTTCATTTTAGGGAGAAATATATTGAGGAGCTGAGAAATAAATGAAGTGACAAAAACTCTGGACAGTATAAGCAATGGTCAATCAGCTCTAGGACTTACTAGCAGCAAGAATAACTGCCAGAACGTATGATTTTGGTGTAGTCAAGCTGCTCATACAAGCTTAATCAGAAAAAGCCTAATTATAGAAGGAAAAAAAGAGAACATACATGTCAAGATATTTTGGGAGAGCAAGAGAATGGGTAAAGAGGCACCAGGTGATGTTCCTCTCTCTGCCCTCCCTAAGGGGTAAGATACATTCCCAACTAAGTGGCATGGATGTATCTCAGAAGAGTAAAGAAATCTCAGATGAGAGAGAGGAGTAGAGCTCTCCAAACAAACTGCATGAGGTTTCAGATACTGACCAAGCATTCTGCCATGCCCCTAGGTTTTAGCAGAACAGATCAGAGTGTGCAAAACTAAGTCATATCAAGACCAAGAGGTCTTGTATGCAGTGAAAAGGAAGTCAAACAGGGATTTAGAGCTGACTATGTTAAACAACAGTTAAAAAAAATGTCAAATATGCAAATTATAACAGCCAAAAGGAGGGGAAAAAAGGGAGAAGGAGAAAAGCAAGGAAAGGAAAGTGAGGAAGAGGGAAAAGAGAAAGGATAGAAAATAATGGGGAAAAACATAACAGAAAATAATGAAGAGAATGCTCCATGAGTGCGTCCTTCTACATCATTACCTAATCAGAACACAAATTAGATTTTTTTAAACCACAAAGATGAAATTACTAAATAATGGAATATGAGGGTAATTATAGAGCTACAAACACAAATGGATGAACACTATTTTGTAATTATATATAAAAGAATAGGAAAAAAGCTGTTTAACATTTTCAGTTTGGGGCTGGGGATAAAAATAATTTATTTGGATTTCTTTTTTATTTTTTTATATGCAAATAAAACTAGTACTATTAAAATGCAATAAATATAATTTTTAATATAGTGGAAATGAAATAGACAAAGCCAAAATCCAAAGTAGGACCTGAGATCAAACACTTGATATAATCACAGCAAATGCATAAAGAAAAAATCAAATGATTAAAACAATTAGCAAGATTATAAGAGAAAGCACAAATATGATGCAACCTAAATATTACTGGTTTCCCTGAATAAGAAACCCAACAAATGGTTCAGAAAAAGTTTTCAATGATATAATACAAGAAAATTTTCTGCAATTAAAGAACCGAAACTGTACTTTACAGGGAGATATTGCATTCCATGAAAATACATATATCATCAATAAGAAGGAAGAATATGATAAATAATATGAAAGTACAATGTACTACCTCAATGCAGATGAGGAAGAGATTAAATTCTACCAATGGAATTAGAGAGGGCTTCATAGCAGAAATGTCATTTGGGATGTGCCTTGACAGCTAGATTTCTGTGGAAATTGATAGAGAAATACGCAGCCAGTAGTAGGAACAAAAGTAAAGTGAGAAATTATAAAGATTATTTGGAGAAATGTCACGAATGGATAGTTATCAGAGATAAATATGGAAGTGGAGCTGAAGAGTAGAAGTTCCTGGGAAAACTTCGCCAATGTGCTAAACCTGAAATTTCATTTTATAGGCAATAGGAAATTGCTAGAATTTTGAATTAGACTTCCACATATCACTTTTCCATTATAATGTACTATTCCTACTCCTTTGCCAAGAGGTTTAAATAAAAGCTGGTTGTTGATATTTCAAACTAAAGTTCACTCTACCCTTCACCAAAAAAACTGGGAAAAGCTTAGCCTACTGATTTTTAACCTGGTTTGACAATGTCTGAAGACATTTTTGTTGTCGCATCTAGGAGAGGAGTGCTATTGGCACCTACTGGGTACAGGCAGGTATGCCGTTATTCATCCTAGAATGCAAAAGACAATCTTCCCAAAACAAAAAATTATCAGGTGCAAAATGTCAACAGTGTCAAGGCTGGGAAACTGTGGCCTAGAGCTAATATAATCAAAAAAATCAAAACAAATATTGACCAATTTTCTCCAGCTATGCCCAACAGTTGCAACAACACTGCTGATAGTAAGAGGCTCTAACTGCCTCTCCTCACCATCCACAGACTCCTAGTCCCAAGACAGAAACATCTTTTTACCATAATTCTATCCAAAATTCTGTGCTGTCATACTGTTCATCATTGATATCCAAAAATCCTGGCCAAATAAGGTCCCTTTCTATAATCTGTCACCTTTGTATCTTATTCTGATGTACTTCTATACAACTTTCCACCCACTAATTCTCCCACTGCTGCCTTCTAAACTCTTTCCTCTGTGCCTTCTAGAATGTGATTCCTTTACAAACTATTCTGAGTTTTCTACTTCTTCACAGAACATTCACATACTTTTCTACTGCTCTCTCAAATGTCTGAAACACCATGAGGGCTAGAAGGAGAGTGGACATTCATGTTAGTTTCTATTTTTTTTTTTACATACCATAACATCACTCACTTGCAATTATTTTTTAAGTTCATGACACCTGGCTACATACTCTCAACATCTCCTTTATCTGTCATTTACTATCCCGCTGGTCATATGCCCAAATTCACTAAGGATGCTGAATCTCTTATCACAGATACAGTAAAGGCCATGAGTATCTCCAAAGTTTGCATGTGTAATTTACCCATCGCCCTAGTCCCACAGACTTCCTCAATTCCAGTGACTGTGTATCCACTGTCTTTTAGAGCCACACGCAACTGTATGTCACTTTGAACTGCTCCACCTCTGAAAAAAAGTAACCGCAAAAATCAGTATCCGAGTTCTTTACTGCTGCCTGAGCCAAGGTATCTAGGGTACAACAGAAACCAGCTGTTGCTAATTTAAGCAGAAATGAAAACGCATTATTGAAAAGAATTTGGGTAACTAAGAGAATTATCTGGAAGACCGTAAAGAGGCTCTGAAAATGACAGGAAAAAGTTGAGCCAGAGACAGAGCAGTAGCTGTGATCATACCATTTAATCGCTGCAATAAGGACATCACTGCCCACTGCTGTCTGCATGTTGCAGCTTGATTCACTGCCACTGTCTCCTGAACAATGGAGGTGGCTACTGCCATTGCCAGAACGGATTTTCTATTGACTTCTGTTCTTTGCAAGACTAGCTCCTTATTCAAAATTCAAGGCAAGTGTGTTTCACGCCACCACATCTTCGTGCAAAATTCCCATTGCTTTCTCCTTCTGTAAAGTTCATTTTTCAAAATCTAGCTCAGCAGTCTCCTGGGAAGTCTTGTCTGTCCCAGTCAATAGAGTTAATGACTTTTTGTGTCATCTGTGTACCTAGTACCTCAATTATAGCATTTAAAATATTTTATTGCAATTATTTACTTTCAAATCTGCATTTCCTACCAAAAAGTCAGTGCCTTGGAAGCAAATACCATATACAGTGCTCAGCACATCTTAGGTACCAAAGGGATTTAATATTTAGAGAATCCCATCTTTTTCATGTTCGCACCGATATTGAGGACTCTCAAGCATGTTTTACAAAGGATCTCCATATAATTTTCATGAATGAATGAAGTTGATTTTTGGATTACAGTAAAAAAATATATATTATAATGTAGACCCAGTAGAGCTATCCCTGTGTGTAGACAGAGGGCTTGGGCTTAAAGCCACCTTCTTCAGATATCATCTCCCCTATCTTTGGATATAGCCCTTGGGTTCTAGAAAAGTCCCTATTAAAATACAAGTGTTGACACATATAGTCAGTTCGTTATTAGATAAACGTAGAGCAGAACAGGGTGTGAGAAGTGGAATCAGAGAGAAAAAGGAAGATAGGAAAGCTCTGGGGCTTGAGTCAAGGAGAAGGAAGGTGAGTAAGTATCCCACTGGGGAAACCTAGATCCAGAAAAAATTATTAGGCAATTAACAGAATACATAGGTTTAACTTCATCTATGTCACAGTTTTCCTAGGTCAAGCCAATCCTGACCAAAGTGCCAAATTTGGAAGCCTACAAAACAAATCCACCCAATTTCCTGAATCTCTAAAGCGAGAACACACTTACATTTTGAATGTTAATATAATGATTTCTGTTTTCTAGGTTACTTTTTCAATAAAACATAAAGTGATACTAAGAAATGTTTATGGTTTGGAGTGAAAATAAAGAAGCATAGAATATTTGTAACTAGGATGAAAATAAAAATATACTAAGAAAAAGAAATTGAGATTTCAAACAACGCATAAAATGACCTTGTGATTGTAGGGGTCTAGTTTTGAAAAGAAATCATGTGTTAAGCAGTCATTGAGGTTAAACTCTCAGTACATGTTGCATAAAGGATAGACTATAGTAACTTGGAAGGACAAGGAGGAAAAACCACACTGACAGTTTTAAGAACATTAAATATCTTTCTATCGTTGCCACTCAGTTTGCTCTTACAATAATGGAAAACTTCCCCTGCCCTCCCCCCCAAAAAAACTAAGGGAAGTCTTTAAATTTAATTACTTTCTGTTTCTTTGGTATCCACTATGGGCACCTAAATACACATAGGAATTATGAAGCTATAAGTCCCTACCCTACCCCCAAATCTGTTGGTTAGAACACTTACATGCAGACTACAAATAATAAATAGAAGCTGAAGAAAGTACTGTCAGAAGATCACAACTTAACCTAGAGATAATGAAGGCAGAAGCCAGGACCTGCTTTATAATATGGATATAAACAAATTTTATGTTTTAAAAATATCTTGGCTGGGCATATTTTTATTTATATTTAAATAATGTATTTTCATTTATTTAATAATGACAAAAGCATAGAATTTTTCCTAGAAATTAACACATAATGGGGGGAAAGAAATTTTGGGAGTTTTTTTGTTGTTGATGTATTTGTTTTTGTTTTTGTTTTTTTGAGACAGAGTCTCACTGGGTAGAGTGCAGTGGCATAATCACAGATCGCTACAAACTCAAACTCCTGGGCTCAAGAGATCCTCCTGCCTCAGCCTCCTGAGTAGCTGGGACTACAGGTGCATGCCACCATGCCCAGCAAATTTTTTCTACTTTTTCTGGAGTCCCAGGTTTCTCGCTTGCTCAGGCTGGTCTCTAACTCCTGACCTCCAGTGATTCTCCTACCTCAGCCTCCCAGGCTAGGATTACAGGCATGAGCCACTGTGCCTGCCCAGGAAAGAAGTTTTAAAGCATAAAATAAATAAAGCCTTATAAAAATTTAATTAGAATATAAAATAAATTTAGAGTTTAGAGGTATATAGGTCTCTAAACTCATTGAGTGCAGTCACCTCAAGGTGAAGGA
>RJWJ010050103.1:0-10024 GCA_004363605.1 Indri indri | reverse complement strand
GTGGTAAAAATGAATGAAATAGAGCTACACATTACCAACATGGATAAACTTCTCTAGCAAAACAAAAAAATAACCCAAGGATATACAATAGTCCCCCATTAGGTTTCAGTTACCTGTGGTCAAATTCAGTCTGAAAATATTAAGATATTTGGAGAGAGAGACCACATTCACATAATTTCTTTTTTTTTTTTTTTGAGACAGAGTCTCGCTCTTTTTGCCAGGGCTAGAGTGAGTGCCATGGCGTCAGCCTAGCTCACAGCAACCTCAAACTCCCGGGCTCAAGTGATCCTACTGCCTCAGCCTCCCGAGTAGCTGGGACTACAGGCATGCGCCACCATGCCCGGCTAATTTTTTCTATATATTTTTAGTTGGCCGATTAATTTCTTTCTAATTTTTAGTAGAGGCGGGGTCTCGCTCTCGCTCAGGCTGGTCTCGAACTCCTGAGCTCAAACAATCCGTCCGCCTCAGCCTCCCAGAGTGCTAGGATTACAGGCGTGAGCCACCGCACCCAGCCCACATTCACATAATTTTCATTACAGTATGTTGTTGTAATTGTTCTATTTTATTATTGTCATTAATCCTTTACTGCACCTAAGTTATAAACTATACTTGATCACAAGTATGTATGCATAGGAAAAAGCAGGATGGGGAACCTGAGGCCTTGGGCCTTCTGGATCCTTGAGTGTAGCCTTTTGACTAAATCCAAATTTTACAGAACAAATCCTTCTAATAAAGGGATTTGTTCTGTGAAGTTTGGATTCACTTGAGGGGCTATATGTGGCCTTGAGGGCACAGGTTCCCAGGGTTTGGTACTATCCAGTTTCAGGAGATCCCCTGGAGATCTTGGAACATATCCCAGGGGTTAGAGACAATAGGTCTAAATCCAAGTATTTGGGTTACCAGCAACCAGCTCTGATTTGCAGGGCTGCTCTGATATCAAGACTTACCTAGTGGCTAAACCTAGTTTGACTACCTAGAGTATGAACTCTCAGCTCCCTCCTGCTGTTTGCCTGTCCTGGCTTGTTCTTCTGACTCACTAATTATGCCCAGCATACATATTTTTAATAAGGCAATTTAATTTTGTTTTATTAAACTGACCACATCCTTTGAAATGAAAGACGCTGAGGGAAATCACAAAATCAAGGGCAGAGGAAGGTGGGTGTGCTGGTGGGACAAGGATGTTGACAACAAGTTTTTATTAGTGGTACAGGAACACACACAGTACTTTACTAAGTCCTTTTCTATATTAACATAACTTATTAAAGCTTCACGGCAATCCACTGGAATACGAAATGATTAATGCCATTTTACGAATGAGGAAACACAATTTAAGTAACTTGCCCAAGGTCACACAGCTCGTGTCAGCAATGTGCTGTGATAATGCTGTGGAATTTGTAATTCCGTATGTTGTGGAACTTCATGGAATAAAAAAATAAAGCAATCAGAACTCTTGCAACAGCCAAATTCTTCATCCCAATCATTACATATATTATCAGGGTTTTAAAATGACTTTTTTTTTTTAAAGGAACGCAGAGCTATGTGACTAGCACGCCCTTCTATTGATTTAATGAATATCCATAACCTACTTCCTGGTGGCGGAATCAAAAAGCCAGAAAGCAAGGCTTAGAGCCTGGTAGCCAGGAATCTAGAATCCCATGCCAAAAGACTGCCTCAAAAAGCCGCCATGCACATTTGCCCAAATGGTTTGGTCTTGGTCTTGAGAGCTTCCTAAGCATGCCTCATTAAGTGCTGCCCTAGCCAGCAACACCCTGCCCCCAACCTTCCCCATAGGCTGCCTGGTCATTCCAGTTTCACACACCAAGAAAATGGAGGACTAAGTTCTCCTTCCCCTGACCTAGAAAACTGCACACCACTCAATCCAATACACTACTGGCAAGCGCGGTGGCTCACGCCTGTAATCCCAGCACTCTGGGAGCCCGAGGTGGGAGGATCACTTGAGGTCAGTTCAAGTCCAATACATTTTGCCTTTCATAACACATATTCAAAACAACTTGTCAAATGCACTTCAAGGTCTTGTCAAACCACGGGTTAAAACAAATTAACCCTTCAGAAATCATACTAATATTTACCCAAAATAAAACTGATTTACTACTGACAAACGAGATTTATCACTTCCTGGCAAGTGAGACCTGGATTTCTTGTTGATAGTCAACAGGCCAGGGTATAAATTCATGTCTTGCATCACAAAAAATTAAAAAGAAGCTACCAAAAGAAGCAAACATTATGTTCTAGCATCCCTAGAAAACACATATGCCTCAGTGGGGCAAACACCATTCAGGTAGCTAGCAACTGCACAAGTGACAGTAGTCAGGGCAGCTAAGCTTCAGGGAACACCTGCCAAATCCCAGGCACCGTACTACATGCTTTGCACTTACCTCTTAACACCGGCCTTTTTCCACTAAAGGAATCACCCAACAGCATACCCTTACACTATGAGTCCATTTGCAAAAGTTCAAAAATGCAGTTTTTACATCTATGGTGTTAAAAAGTTAACAAATCTGTTTCCTTTGGGGCAAGTGAGACAGGGTCATGAATGGGGAGGCACAGGGGCTTCTAGATGCTGCTGATGCTCTGCTCCTCAGCCTTGAGGGCTGCTTACATAGGTAAGCTCACTCTGTGCTAACTCATCATGTTGTCCACTTAAAATGTGCATGTATATAAATCACACTAAGTTTTTAAAAGTTAAGAGGTCTATGTTGGGCTGGGTGCAATCCCTCACGCCTGTAATCCTAGCACTCCCGGAGGGCGAGGCAGGAGGATCACTTGAGCTCAGGAGTTCAAGACCAGACTGAGCAAGAGCAAGACCCCATCTCTACGACAGCCATGGTGGCATGCACCTGTAGTCTCAGCTACTCAGGAGGCTGAGGCAGGAGGATTGTTTGAGCCCAGGAGTTTGAGGTTGCAGTGAGCTATGATGACACAACTGCACTCTACCCGGGGCAACAGAGTGAGACTCTTTTTTTTTTTTTTTTTTGAGACAAAGAGGTCCATGTTGATGGAAGGATGTGGAAAGAGCAAGCACTGTGTGGAGTCCTGGGTTCTGGTCCCGGCATCCCAAGTAAATGGCCTATAATTTGGAAGAGTCACCTCTGTGTCTTCATTCCTTACAAAGAGGTTAGATTGGGTGCTCTCCAATTCTCCCATCATGCTATCACTTCACTTTCTTCTTCAGGTGGGGAAAAAGAAGGGACAACTGGATGGGTAGAAAAGGAACTCAATGGCCAGGTGCGGTGACTCACACCTGTAATCCTAGCACTGTGGGAGGCCGAGGCAGGTGGATCGTTTGAGCTCAGGAGTTCAAGACCAGCCTGAGCAAGAGCGAGACCCCGTCTCTGCTAAAAAATAGAAAGAAATTACTTGGGCAGCTAAAGTATAAAAAAAAAAAAAAAGAAAAGAAAAGAAAAGGAACTCAAAAGCAAGTATGTCTGCCGTGTGTGGTGGCTCATGCCTGTAAAACTAGCGCTCTGGGAGGCCAAGGCAGGAGCATCACTTGAGGTCAAGAGTTCGAGACAAGCCTGAGGAACAATGAGACCCCCATCTTCATAAAAAATAGAAAAATTAGCCAGGAGAGATGGCATAAGCCTGTAGTCCCAGCTACTTGGAAGGCTGAGGCAAGAGGATCACTTGAGCCCAGGAGTGTTATTTTGCAGTGAGCTATGATGATGCCACTGCATTCTATCCCAGGCAACAAAGCAAGACCCTGTCTCCAAAAAATAAATAAATAAATAAAGCAAGTGTCTCCACCACCAGGACATCATTAAAATACACACATAAAGCCTCTGCAGATCCAGGATGGCATTCTGTACTACAGCAGTTCCATGATTAAAGTTCTAAGTGCCTCCCAGGGAGCAGTCACCATGCACTTTTACTAACAAACTCAATATTGACAGTTTTTTAGAAATTTTAGGAAAAACAATTCCAAAAAGCCACAATGGGACCAGAGCTGTCAAGGGAAGTTAGCATTCAAACACTGTTACCAGCATTACCTTGGTATAATCCTAAAGGCAGGGCAGCAAAGCTATACCAGGGCCATTATGACACCCTCCAGTTAGTCCTGTGTTCAGAGAAGAGGGTCCCTTGGTTAACTAAATATATCCATCTCCATACATACTGGAGATGGATTTTACATTTCCAAAGAAACAATTAAGTCCCTGTTGGATGATGTGAGTGAATCAGAACTCTTAAGGGTCTTGTGAGTAATGACTCAATGTCAAGAAGAACAATTGTTTGATACTGCAAAAATAAGAGAGAAAAAAAGGGAAAAGATTGCTCTGAATCAGTATAGAAAATTTAGAGACTAGCATTAGTTTATTATACAGACCATGGAATAACTGCAACACAAATTTGATTTACGAAACAAAAATCTTTCTTTATAAGCAGATCACCTTTCATAGTGCACAAATAAAACACCTTATCCTAAGGTTACTTCTTTAGTTTTCCATCAACTGTTATCTGCTTTGTTACTATTTATTAAAATCTGAATGGCTGCATGGTAATTAGAATGGAAGCTAGCCCCTAAATTACACACATTTACTAAAAAACAGAAATTGAGGTCAGGGAAGCTAAAGATCACGTTTATTATCCTTCGGTGGACCATTATCTGGTAACACTCAGACTTGGGATCCTCGCTGTATAGAAATTAAAATCCGGCTCCACGAGTATGAAACTATGCAATTTCGATAATTATTCAACCTCACTTCTTTCCTTTTACCAGGATGATTTAAACTAGGTGAAGATGTGAAATCAAGAGTCAGGGAATAAAGAAGGGTCATGGTGACACAGGAGGGCAGGAGGGGCCCTTCTAATTCCAGAAGGCGGTGCGGCTGGTTCCTAAGCGTTGCCTTCAGAACCTGCAGTGATTACAACCATCAGGATTATTTCAGGTCAACAAATAGGAATAAGACTCTTTATGCACAACTTCTCACCTACTTACATTTTCCCCAAAATAAAGGCCACTGCTAAAACCGGTCAATAGCTGTCCAAGACATTTTAAAGCAAGTGAAATGAGGTGTACATGGCAAAATAACTGGGACCACAAAACCCCCTAACACGTGCAATACCTAGGATCCAGAGTAAATACATACGCAAACATAAACATCAACATAGATGACAGACGTATGTGTTTCCTGCAGCTTCAATACCCTTACAAACTGGAGCAACCGAGGCCAAGGGCCAGTGTCCTCTCCGGCGGGATGGGGCTGCAGCCCATCTGTATCACGTGCGCCAGGCAGCAGCGGAACACAGCTGCGCGAAGGGTCAGCCTACAAGACCCACCCCCACACTTGAAGGGCAGTCTGAGGGGAGGCTCCGGGCGGCCCCAGCTGTGAAGATACCCACCCACTCGGCCCTAAGAGAAAGGCCACCTACCCAGCCACAGCTCCTCGCCCACTCGCCCCCACCCAGGCCCTGGGCAACTCGTCCCGGGACCGCGAAAACCCCCGTCTCCCAGCCGCCTCCCGCAGCTCCCGGCCGCCCCAACAGGTACAGGCCCTGCGCGTCCGCGCCTGCGCAGTGTGCGCCCCTCGCCAACCAGGGCAGGGGAGCGGAGGGGCAAGGCCCGGTAGAGCCCGGTCAGGAGCCAGTGAACGCTCAGGGTGGGCCTTTCCTCAGGCAGGGGGTCGCAGAGCTTACCAGCGCCCAGCAGGCTGGACAGGAGGAAGAGAGCGTACATGGCGCTGCCTGACTCCGCAGTCTGCAATGCAGACCGTCAGCTGACGCCCCGCTGATATAAACCTGCCCCACCCCAACGCCGTCCACTGCGCAGGCGCAAATCCCGCCCCCGGCTGGCTCTGCAGCCTGACTCAGCGCCCTCTCAGGGCGCCTGCGCGAAGGGGAGGCCTGCTGGGGAGGGGAGGAGGAGGCGGGGGAGGATCTTGTGGAGAGAGGAAAGGCGAAGGTTCTAAAAGGAAAACCCTGCTAATGGAATAAGTCGCTGCTAGGAATTGTGTATGTAAAATACTTTTTCAGCCTCATATTTTCTTCTACGCCATACCATTTGCTATTACTGATACCATTTTGCAGATGAGAATTAGTACTCTGTACGGGTGTTAACGAACCCACTGTTGCTAATTACTGAGGAGGATTGCCAAAGAAGAAAGGACTTACTGCAGGAGATGGGAGGTATGCACTGCCTCAAATCCGCCTCCCCAACCAACAGGGGCAGGGGTTTTTCTGGAGGTTCCATGAATAATGCATGAGGGGAGTGAGCGTCATTACACGTCTGGGGCAGAGTGCAGGGCACGCAAGCGCTGTGAGAAATCATGCTAGTACATACATGCCATGATCAAAGAATGGCGGATACATCTCTCTCGGTGGGGATTTTAGTAGTATAATGAGTTAGAGGTTAACATAAGTCATTCTTTCAGCCTTATGTGCAAGTGGGATGCAGGGAGTAGGCTGCTCGGGGGGTCCCTGGGCACGATCTGTAGTGGGGTGTCACTTGTCTTCTCTGGACAAACAGCTGGTGTAAGCCTTTGTAGTTACCTCGTGGCTGCAAGGAGGTTCCGCCATTTCTGTCAAAAAAAAAAAAACTCAAAAGGGAATGCATTAGTGCAACAGAAAGTTACAAAGTTCTGGTCAGCAACTCTTACTGGCGTGGGAACTTGAAACACAAGAAAACTACAAAAAAAACTATAAAAATGTTTTCTTGTTTATGGAGCTGGTTACAGGGGCAAAAAGGTATGATACCTTTCCTCACCCATCATAAGGGTCACAGCCCACACTCTCATAACAAAAGACAGGTTAACGAGAGAAAAGCATAACACATTAGCTTAATCCAAGTTTTACATGACATGGGAGCCCTCAGAAATGAAGACCCAAAGACCTGGGGAAAACTACTTTTACGCTTAGGTTTGATGAACGGTGTTTAGAAATGCGATTAGACAAATGGTATGATCCAATGGCAATAGACTGAGGCGTGAGTTCAGCAAGGCCTATCTGTTCAGATTCTTCTTTGTCTCTCTGTGTAGGATTCCTTCCTCCCTGGTATGGGGCAGGGTCCCTCTGGAATGATGCTCTTCAAGGGCGAAGGGAGAGAGTGACCTTTCTGGGTTTTATAGCTTGGGGGAAGAGAATTCTAGTTTCTATGACTGGCTTTGGGGAAGAAAGAGGGGCGAGAGACAGAGGGGCAGGAGAAGGTCAGAGAGACTCTGCTTCTAGGCTCTTCTGAGGCATTCCAGTCTCCTTTAGTTCAAAGTACTAAGCATTTCCCAGGTGATGTGCTTAGAATAAAAACAAAAACAAAAGTACTGGGCCGGGCGTGGTAGCTCATGCCTGTAATCCTAGCACTCCGGGAGGCCAAGGCATGAGGATTGCTTGAGGTCAGGAGTTCGAGACCAGCCTCAGCAAGAGCGAGACCCTGTCTCCACTAAAAATAGAAAGAAATTAGCCAGGCACTGAAAATAGAAAAAGTTAGCCAGGAGTGGTGGCTCTGGCCTGTAGTCCCAGCTACTCAGGAGGCCGAGGCAGGATGATCACTTGAGCCCAGGAGGTTGAGGCTGCAGTGAGCTAGGCTAACGCCATGGCATTCTAGCCCAGGCAACAGAGCAAGACTCTGTCTCAAAAAAAAAAAAAAAAAAAAAACACACCAAAGTACTGAGCATGCCACAGCACCATACTTTGGAGTATTGTTTCTGAGCCTCAACAACTCAAAAAGGTTAATGACTTATCCAAGTTCTCATAATTAGGATTCACTTCCCACGGGACCCACACTGTCTCCTAAATTGTGCCGATAGTACTTATCTGGTCTGGTCAGTGTGCAGCTTTATTCTGTGCCCTGCGTTTCCCTCTTAGCATTTCATACAGACAATCACTTCGACCATACCGCGGGTCTCCCCATGACCCACAGCATTAGATACCATCCTTCCCAAGGTCCTACCACGGTTTGTCCCTGGAGTTGGAGGGAGTCAAGGAGACGGACTGAGGAGTAAGATGAGGGAGAATGGGAAGTGCCACAGCCCCTGGAGAAAGGACCAAGAAGTGAAGCCGGAATTTGAGAACCTAGCTGAAAATCAGCCTCACTGGAGAAGGAAGCAGCCCCACCCTGTCTAGCCCTCAATCCTTACCTTGTTCCACAGTAAGAAAGGGAGGCCTGGATGGCCCACACAAAACCAGCCACTGTCTACCTGTGGCTGACCTTGCCAGGTTCTGAGCAGAGGAATGACCCCCTCCCAAGAGACAGGTACCTGTCAACCCCTAAGGAAGGAAAGGAGGGGAATTTCAGCCCATTGGAGCAGGCCCTAAGAGGGCATTTAGTCCCATTCCATCATTGTACCTGTGGGGAAACCAAGGCCTGGAGAGGGAAAGAAAGACATTTATCCAAGGTCACAAAACATGTAGGAACAGAACCTGGCCTGAAACCAGGTCTCTTGACCAGGGAGGGGCAAACCCACAGCTCCTCCCACCTCCTACAATCCAGAGTCCCCTCTAGGAAGCTGCCCTCAGACGAAGGTCTCAGACCCTTCACTTCTCCTCCCTGCCACTATCCCCACACTGTGGCTCCAACTTCCCACTAGGGAGCCAGATGGGGAAGTGTGCACCACAGTGGGCCACATGAAGCCACTGAGTGAGTTGGGACAAGATGTCTAAACCGGATGCCTCACAGGTCGGCCTCAGTGGCCAGATGGAGACTTCATGGCCACCCCATCTTTGGGCTTCCCAAGGCCAGGCACAAGTGTGAAGCAAACCACTCCAAAAGCTGGTTAAGTGCAAGGGTGTTGGGGCTCTAGGGCAAGCCCCTCTCCCTCAGTTCCTTGCCAGGGAGGAGCGAAGCACCTTCATGTTCCATGCAGAGGTCACAAGACTCCAAGTCAAAAGGAAGCTTGGAGTCATACCCTTTCACTTTGTGGAGTTACTGAGACCTCAGGGCTGGTCAACAACAGAACCTGTGTAACGGCTCCATAAGCAAGAAAACTTTTTTTTACAGTTTTTTTTTTTTTTCGTAGTTCTCTTATGTTTCAAGTTCCCAGGCCAGTAAGATTTGCTGACCACAACTTTGTAACTTTCTGTTGCACTGATGTATTCCCTTTTGTGTTTCTTTCCCAGGAACAGCGGAACCTCCTTGCAGCCACGAGATAACTACAAAGCCTCACACCACCTATTTGTCCGAAGGAGACAAGATAAGCAACACCCCACCACAGATCGTGCCCAAGGACCCCAGAGCAGCCTACTCTCCGCATCCCGCCTGCCCACAAGGCTGAAAGAATGACCAATATTAACCCCTAGCTCATTATACTACTAAAATCCCCACCGTGAGATGTACTAGCATGATTTCTCACTGTGCTTGCGGGCCCTGCACTCCACCCCAAACATGTAATGACGCTCACTCCCCTCACGCATTATTCACGTCACCTCCAGAAAAACCCCAGACCCTGTTGGTAGGGGAGGTGGATTTGGGGCAGTCCATGCCTCCCATCTCCCAGCTGACAGGTCTCCTACAATAAGTCCTTTCTTCTTTGACAATCCTCCTTGTCTCAGTAGTTGGTTTTCTGTCCAGGCAGCAACAGTGAACCCCCCTCGTCGGTTCATTAACGCCTGAACCAAGAGCTTCTTTTTTAACACTCCTCCCACTTACCTAGAGGAACGTGCCAGTGTTTTTGAGATGAACTTCTGCGGCCTTTCATTTCCACACCTGTAACTCAAGAGTGATATGCTGCTTCATCCGCCTCCTTCTGAACCCTGTGAGGACAGAATTTTAATAAAGAATACAAAAACAATGAGTGGATTATTATAATTTTTTTACCAAGTTGGTAGATGCTTACATCCTCTTAAAAACCCTTCTTAACTGTGCGTAGGCAACAAGACCCTTTGGCCCTGTTCTACCATTCCCTAGCTATGTACCCCCAGGGAGATAATCCGGAAGCCAAGGACAATGTTATTCAAAGTGTTCGGTTGGTCCGACTGCAGTGGTGTTTACAACTAATTGATCACAACCAGTTACAGATTCCTTTGTTCCTTCTCTGCTCCCACTGCTCCACTTGACCAGCCTTAAAAAACAAAAAAAAAA
>RJWJ010050102.1:0-10024 GCA_004363605.1 Indri indri | reverse complement strand
ATACTGCTGAATAGGGCATAATTCCTATTCTTATCGTGATTTAAAATGAGTAGATTATTAATTTTATTGGAGTATTTAAGGCCTTGATTTTTTTTGTTTTATTTTAACGAACACATTTCTCAGATCTCCTTTCCTGTTTTAGACCTGTGTCTTCCTCTCTCTACCCTAACACAGAACAAACAATTAAAAAAAAAGTGTGCAGGAAAAGGGTAAACAAATTATGAATTTAGTTCTAAGAAGTAGATAACCCCAGGTCATTTTATTCAGGTTTGACATATTGAAAGAAATAAGATTCTCAAAGTACTGATTTATACTCTTCACTCATTAGTAAATCCATTGTATATTGTATGTTTTATTATATATTTAGCCTTCCTATTATGTATTTTTAAAATAATATTTGTGCTTTAGAATATCTTTCATGAGTATAATTTAATACAGTAGAAGAGCTGAATGAAATCAGAAGATTCTAGCTAGCTGTGTGGTTTTGAACATGTCAGAAAACACTCTGGACTTCAGTAAACTCATTTTTAAAAATATTTTAAGTGGTCAAGCCAAGTAATCTTAAAAGTCCTTTCAAGGCTTCTCATTTCCCTGGTCTAGATGGAATTCATAAAAGTGGTCCAAGGTGGTGAAACATGAAATATTCTGTACTAATTTTAATTCTACATATTAAATATGGAGATGTTCCATACAGGTATCTTCATTGAGGGCTCATTTTTTTTTTCTTTTAGGTTTTCCTTCTTTAATGTTTAAATAGTATGCATTGCTTTCAAGTGAATAACCAGTTAAATCAATGTCAATTAGAAGAGAGGTATAATATAAACTTTCCTTGACCTGTTTAATTGGAGAGATAGTTTTTAATGAAGTCACTCAGCAGTTACACACACATACACACACACACATGCATATGTAGATTATATACATATAAACCCATGATGTTGAAGTTACCTAAATACAATTAAGCAATAAACAATTCTACTTTATAAGTAATCCATTCACTATTTATTGGATACGCACCAAGTGCCAGGCATGGGGAAAGGTACTGAGAATGCAGCGGCTGACTAAACATGAAATTTACATTTCAATGAGTGGAGAAACAACAAAAATATTGAAACCATTTTATACATAACACATAGTTTTATGTGTATATAATAAATTAAGTGTGAGAAAAGGCATAAAGTGTACTATGACATATTATTTTACATTGACAGGTCAGAGTGCCATTTGAATAAATATATGTGGGTGTAAAGTATGTATGTGTGCACATAGAACAGCTATTTATACTCAAATGGAACAGAGATTATCAACCTTTGCACAATTGATAATTTGGACAGGATAATTTTTTCTTACAGGGCACTGTATTGAGCATTATAGAACATTTAACAGCTTTCTTGGCCTCCACCCACAAGATACAAATAGAACTTATCCAGGTGCAACAATTGAAAATTTCTCCAACCATTGTCAAGCGTTACTAAGAGGGAAAAATCACCTCCTTTTGAGAACCACTGAGATAAGGTATATGCATATGTTAAAAATACGACAAACAATTGTTTCTTCTTTTATATTGTTCACGTGCCATGCTATGTCTTAGAATATTGAGATGAGTAAGACAAAATCTTCAATGTAATTTATTATATAAAACTACCTTGATTTCCTTTCTTTTACTTCTTTATCTTTGCTTCTTTTTATATATGTACACATATACATATCTTTCCTAAATCTTTATATCTGTACATTTAAATTTGTATGCCTGTAAGTATCATGAGTATCTATAGACATGTACGGCAAGTACTCACTTAACATCATGGATAGGTTCTTGGAAATTGAGACTTTAAAGGAAATGATGTATAATGAAATGATGTATACGGTCACATGAGTTGTATCCTTAGCATTATAACAAAACAATGTTGAAAAAAAAAATGGCATTATTCAAAGACCAGACGTTATTCAAATGACTGCATGTCTTTTCGCTTAAAGTCACAGTTTCCAAGAACCCACTGAGAGCATCAAGTGAGGACTGTATATGAAAATGACAAAGCAGGTTTATATTTTGACTGCAATTATAATATCAATAGAAGTAATACTTAGGTTTATTTATGTGGTTAGTAATTTAAATACCCAGATGGGCTAGTGTTGCATGATTTGTTGGTCACCACAACTCAACATCAATGACTAAAACTGACAATCCAGAGGCATTACCTACTCAGTGGTAGAAAGAAGTTGAAAGAATGAGCACCGTCTGTTGGTGAAGCAGAGATGAAAATGTTCTTCCAAGAATGACTGGAGAGAATTCTACTTTGGGTATGATGTAGTAACTGGTGCTAGACTTAGTCTCCTGGCATAAATAACTTCAAGATATGTGAAGACAATAAATATGAGGTTATTATATTCAGGCATTGGTAAAAAAGCATCTTAGGACTGGTGTACCTGATAAAAGAAAAACACAGGGCATAAGGTACATGTTAGCTCCAACTTTCTGCCGAAAGATACTTTCTGAAAGGCAGCGCAGAGAGATGGAACCTAAGCAGAACACACAAACTCACTGAGCTGAAAAGGCAAATACTAACTTTGATGCTTCTGAAGCAGATGGAATTTGAAGGTCAGGGGAGAAATCTGCACAGAGAGGGTATGCAAAATTTGGGTGTAGAGAGTACTGCACCGTTCTTGGCTGATGGCTTGGCTGCACATGTGCATAGGGATATTGAGAAATAAGATCAGAGATAATACAGGGCTGGGAGACAAGATATGCTGACCAGACAGAGTGTGTAGGCCTCCAAGAAGCTCAAGCATTCAGTTGAGATCATAAAAAGACCACGGTTAACTTAGAACTATAATAAGGGCTAAAGTTCTACAGGTTGAAGAAAAAAATGCATAAAAATTAGGATCAACCTTAAGGAATAAAGAGCACTTAAATGGTAAATATGTCAGTAAATATAAGACTGAAGTTTGTCTTTCCTTAATTTCTTTAAAAAAAAACAACTGAGTACTTAAGAAATAAAACATTGTGTTGTGGGGTTTATAATGTGTGAGGAAGTAAAATATAACAATGATGGCACAAGGGACAGGAGAATAAATAGAAGACTTTTTAAATTTACTTCTAATTATACTTGATAGGTTATGCTAAATTAAGGACTTACGTGGTAATCCCTTATAGTAATCACTATAAAACTACAAAGTAGTATGGCTAACCTCCCAATAGAGAAAATATAATGAAGAATTAAAAAAAAAAATTAACTTTACAATCCCCTACAAAAAAAAAGAAAAAGGAAAGAAAAAAAGAAAGCCTCAAAAGGATTAATTTAAAACAAAACAAAACAAAGAAAAAGGTGGGAGGAAAATGAAAAAATGATATCAAATTTATAGACTTATACTCAATTATATCAATAATTACATTAAATGTAAATGATTAAATATTCTAATTTAAATTCAGAGATTGCCAGACTAAATATGGAAGCAAGATCCAAGTATATGCTATTTACAAGATATATGCTTTAAATATAAAAACAGGTTGAAATTTAAAAATATTAAAATTTAAAAATTATGACATGTAAACTATAAGTATAAGAAAACTCTCTGGCCCACATTAATATCAGACAAAGTAGACATCAGGAGACTAAGAATTAGTAGAGATAAGGAGGGTCATTTCTTAATAAAAATGATCATTTCTTATGGAAGCATAACAATTACAAATTTTTTGGACCTACTAACAAAGGTTCAAAATAATGAAATATACATTTAAGGAAATAGGGAAGAAATGAATAAATTCATAACCATAGATATTTTCATATCTTGTTAACAGATTTTTTTTAGAAAAAAAATTATGAAGGATTTAGAATATTTGAATAACAGTATCAGCCAATATAACTAATGTTTAGAAAACATTACATATCTAAATGCAGAATATACTTTCTTTTCAAGCACAAATGTAATTACTAAGATAGAGCACGTGACAGCCCATTTAAGAAGATGTAATACATTGTGAAAGTTGTATATCTTAACCAGTATGTCTATGAGTTAAATTCTAGTCAATAACAATATGAAATCCCGAAATATTTGGCCATTACACATACATCCTAAAAAAGACATATGTCCAGAACATACAAAGAATTCAAATCAGTAATCAAATGACAAGCCAATAAAAATGTATAAAAGACTAGACCAAGTGTTGGTAAACTACAACTCACAGGCCAAGTACAGTATGCAGTTTGTATTTGTGAGACTCAAGAACTAAGAAGGTCTTTACATTTTTAGAGGGTTTTTAAAAATTAAAAAGAATCTGTTACATAGACACTGGGTGGCTTGCAAAGACTGTAATATTTACTGTCTGTCCCTTTATAGAAAGAGCTGGATTAACAATCAAAAGCAAATACATGAATAGGTCGACAAATACATGAAAAGTTATTTAACATTATTAGTCTTCAGATAAATGAAAATTGAAACCACTATGAGAAATCACTCTGCAGCAATAAATGGTTAAAATTTAAGAACTGAAAAGACCGACACTAAATGGTGGCAAGTACGTGGCACAGCTGAACATCTTATACATAGCTTGTGGTAATGTGAAATGCTACATCCACTTTGGAGAACCTGTTTGTCAGTTTCTTATAAAGTTTAACATATATTTACTCAATTGTTGAGCATACATTTACTCAATTCTACTCCTATTTGTTATCAAAAAAATTTAAAAAAAGTATCTGTAAAAAGATTTGTGCAGGAATATTTACATTAAAAATAGTTTTATGTCCGATAGCCAAAGAATGAAAAGGACTCAAGTGTCCGGGAATGCCGATGATAGCAAAATGAATAGACAACTTTTGGTGTATTTATATAGTGGAATACTACTCAACAATTTAAAAGAATGAACTACTGATACACTAGATTATAATATATACAGCCAGATGATAGGCTGCCTTCGCAGTTTCGAGGCTAAAGGAAGGCACTCAGAATAGCAGCTTTTGAACAGAAAAGTGGCATAAGATGTGATATTTTAGGAAGATTGTTTGAACTGCAAGTACCAGAGCAAGGAGAGATTAGCTGCCAAGGAAAGATGGAGAAGAGCAGAACTGCTGCACAATTTTGTGATTAAAATCTCTGACAGATGGCATGACATTTGCCTATTAGCAGAATGAAATCATTCAGCAAAAATTATTGGTGATTTACCCATGAATCAGGCAAATACTGGAAAGAGTACCTTGAAATTTGCTCAAAATTGCCTGGATATTTGCTATTTCAACCCGGTGATAGTACTGGTGAGAACCCGCTCATCTTAAACTCAAATTCTGGTCTTGTTATTATATGGATGGACAGATGGACAAACGAATGAATGGAGGAATGGATGGAGGAATGGATAATCATCTCCTCTCTTGCTTATCAGTATTCCCGGTACAGATTATTGATCTTTTTGAATCCCATAACTCTTGAAATACTTTACTAGAGATGGTGAGATATAGTCATTATGTAATTTTATAGAGAAATAAATAAATGCACTGAATTTTCAGAAAATTCTACACTTACATCTGGTACAGAAATAATTATATCCTATCACTCCCTTTGAAATAGAGATAGCATTTCTATGGCTCAAAGAAATGGCTTGTAAGTTAATTTATTAAGAACCCCAATGTGTACTTAGAATTAAAATTACTGTATTGGTCTAACTATAGCATTATCAAAATTTTAAAATCTGCCACTTTCCTTGACCTTTGTAAACTTGAAATGAAACTCCATTTCACTATTAAAATAAATTCTTTTCATTTTTTTCTCTTAAATTGTGCTGCCTGTTATGCCACATCTATACATTGTTATTTTTGTAATTATAGGAGATGGACTGCTTATAGGGGTTTAACATACACAATATAATGTTTGCTTTAAAAAGTGTGAAAGCCAATTAAGTTTGTAGTCCATAAGTGCTTTGTCAAGTGTCAGAAGCACTGAAAGCACTTTATGATTGATTAATAAAAGTAACTAGACTTGGTGTTTCCATACACTTTTATTGGCTTTCCAACAGCAGTAGGGAGGAACATGTAATAATTTATGCATTCAACAGTCAGAAACATTTTCCCTGACACTCTGGACACTCAGATAAGTCACTTTCAGTTGTATTACTCTTGAGAGGAAATAAAACCTTGCTGACTATTTTAATGCATTCATGCTGATGTGTGAATAAATGAGTAAATAAATGCACAAAACAAATCTTCATGAATTTATTAACATAATATATTTTTATCTATTGTTTCATAACCCCAGACTACTCTATTATATAGTTGAAAGATCATCATCACACCAAAACTCTGTAAGAGGATAATATAAATTTATTGGCTTGTAGGACTATGAAAAATTATAAAATAGGCAAACATAGTCATTAGTACCTACCTTGCCTTTCTACATTTTTCTCTTTTTAGGTATAAATATCTCTTCCCTCTGTATATTTCAGAAGCATGAAATGTGCCCTTATTGAGCACTCATACTCTAAACATTGTTATTCTCACCCTTTCAAAATGTACTTCTCTTTCCTATTCTTTCTGCTCTTGACCAGGTGATATTACAGTTATTAAATTACCCAATCTGAGCCAAGATAATAGTGCATGATAGGGTTGCCAATGTTTTTTGCTCCTGCTTTTGTATTTTTTGTGATAGGTAATGATGCAGAAGCTACACTAACAAAAAGGAATGACAAATACTGGAGAATGTAAGCAAGTTGGGAAAAGACTTTTAAAGTTTGAAAATCAACAATAAATTTTGTAATTTAAAAATAAAAGCCTAGTAATACCATATTCCAGATAAGAAAGTAAAGAAAAAGTGCTAGGTACGGCAAATGGATTGGTGAACATATAGCTCTCCAGAGTGCTCTTCCATACTAAAGATTTAAATTCATAGGCAACTATTTCACTACTGGGAAAGAAAAAAAAAATGAATTAAAATGTTGAACTCTTTAAGGTGATGGATATCACAAGTACACTGATTTGATCTATACAAATTACATAAATGTATTAAATTATCACATGTACTCTGAAAATATATACATCTATTATGCATCAATAAAATATATAGCTATAATCTATCTAAAAGTTGAAAAAAATTAAATTGCTGGACTCAATTTAGTAGAAAAAGATAAAAGAAATTCTAAAGAAAAAAGACACATCCAAATAAAATTAGAGTAAGAAAGTGGGGAGGGGGGAAATTAGTGAAATAAATAAACACAAACTGAATCAGTAAATATATAGGATGATAGATGGATAACAGATAAAAATATAGGTACATAGACAAGTATACACCACAGAGGTGCAGATAGAAAAAACTGTAAAATATACAATTTATAATGTATCTATTAAAGTTAGAGAACTCTGCACAATTTGTAAAATTATGTACTGTTAAATTTGAAGACTTCAATGATTTTCTAAAAGTAAATGAATTTAATTATTGCCATGAAAGTAAAAAAAATTGAAAAAGTATTTCCGTAAGTTACTTCTAAATGAGATAACTATGAAGTCAAAGAACAGATAATTACAACGCTTAAAAACTGTACCTGTCAATGTGAAATTAAGGAAAATTAACTGTGATTCATTTCACTAAGCAAATATTCCCTTGAGTATATAAAAGTTCTAAGGTAACATATATATCATAATATAGGAAAATATTAATTAAAAGTCTAATAAATATGATATGAACTATACCAAAAGAGTAAATTACCATGAGTCAGGAAAACCTATTCTAGATTATTAAGAATTGCTAGATATTTAGAAATATGGGAATAAAATATATTAATATACCATATTATCATTTTAGAAGATTCTATTTTTTTTAAAGCCAGTCAAATTTAGCAGTGGGGGGTTGAGTACCAACTTTAGTGACACTAATGTTAAGTTCTGATAACTCTCTACCATTGGACCAGCCTAGAAGATTCTAAAAGGATGATTTATATTAAATTTAACTATTCCTAATTTTCTTTTTTTTTTCTTCTTTATCTCCCATAGAGATGGGCAACTATGAATTTTCTGTGACAGAAAATATTTCAAACTTACTTTCAACATTTTATTTAATGGTAAATTTTGAGTATAGGTTCTGTGCCTGTGGTCTATGACTGAATGTCATGGTATTTGTGAACTGGATGTGAAAAACAAAAGAAAGGGTAATGCTTTTTCTCTTAAATGCTCTTACTGTTACCTAAAAAATATTGTCTTTTAAAAATAATAATTCATGTCACTTTATGCAAATAAGGTATTACTGTTTCTTTCCAAAAACATATGAGATGGTGTGAGACTCTGCTGTATATAGCTGGGAAACACACAAGCACTATCTCTTTGGTTTTATGTTTAGAGTATTTTCCTGTCATATGAAACATACCCTGACAATAATTACTGACCTCTGGTATTTGTTTAGAGTGACCTAACTTAGTTGGCAAATGTCAAGGAAAAGTTAAGATTAAACTTGTATATTCCTTACTTGTATTACTAAACACAAAAGAGCACCACATTGTCAGTACTGCTTATAAGACAAATAACACTTGAAAATTCAATAGGAAAAACAACTTAATTATGTTTATAAAAAAGAGTGAATCATTTTTACAGTAGAGGAGGTCTTATGAAAAAAGGCTGAAATGGGACTTATCCCATTAAAAGAAACTTGCCTCCTGTTTCAGGTATTACATTTAAACCTTCAATCCATCTTAAATTGGTTTTTGTATGTTGTGAGAGATAGGGGTCCAGTTTCATTCTTCTGCATATGGCTATTCAATTTTCCCAGGACTATTTATTGAAAAGTGTGTCCTTTCCCCAGAATATGTTTTTGACAACTTTGTCAAAGATCAGTTAGCTCTAAATATATGGATTTTTTTTTCTGGGTTCTCTGTTCTGTTCCATTAATCTATATGTCTTTTTTTTATATCAGTACCATACCATTTTGGTTACTATGGTCTTGTTGTATAAGTTGAGGTCAGATAATGTGATGCCTCCAGCTTTGTTATTTTTACTTAGGATTGCTTTGGTTATTTGGGCTCCTTTTTTGTTCCATATGAATTTTAGGATTTTTTTTTTCTTCTAATTCTGTGAAGAATGATTCTGGTATTTTGATGGGGATTGCATTGAATCTGTAGATTGCTTTGAGCGGTTTGGTCATTTTAATGATATTATTCTTCCAAACCATGAGCATAAAATGTTTTCCCATTTATTTGTGTCATACACAATTTCTTTCATAAGTGTTTTGTAGTTGCCATGTAGACATCTTCCAACTCTTTGGTTAAATAGATTCCTAGGTATTTTTTTTGTAACTATTGTAAATAGGATTGCCTTCTTATTTGGTTCTCGGCTTTGTTGTTATTGATGTATAGAAATGCTACTGATTTTCATAGATTGGTTTTTTATCCTGAAATATTACTAAACTCATTTATCAAATCTAAGAGGTTTTTTTTGGAAGAGTCTTTAGGATGTTCTAGTTATAAGGTCATATCATAGGCAAACAGAGATAATTTGACTTCCTCTTTTCCAATTTAAATGCCTTCATTTCTTTCTCTTGCCTGACTGCTCTGACTAGGACTTCCACTATTAGGAATATGTTGAACGGAAGTGGTGGAAGTGCCATCCTTGTTTTGCTCCAGTTCTCAGGGGGAACGCTTTCAACTTTTCCCCATGTAATAGGATGTGGGCTGTGGGTTTGTTTTATATGGCTTTATCATTTTGAGGTATTTTGTTTCTATGCCTATTCTGTTGGGGATTTTTATCATGAAGTGATGCTGAATTTTGTCTTATGCTTTTTCTGCATCTTTTGAGATGATCATATGGTTTTTGTTTTTACTTATGTTTACATGATGAATCACATTCATTGATATAAAAATATTAGAGGAAAACCTGGGGGAAACTCCTCTGGACATGGGTCTAGGCAAAAAATTTATGACTAAGACATCAAAAGCAAATTCAACAAAACCAAAAATAGACAAATGGGACCTAATTAAACAAAAAATCTTCTGTGCAGCAAAAAAAAAAAAAAAAAAAAAAAAAAAAAAAAAAAAAAAAAAAAAAAAAAAAAAAAAAAA
>RJWJ010050101.1:0-10014 GCA_004363605.1 Indri indri | reverse complement strand
GCCTTCCTACTGGGCCCTGCCTGCCTTGTGGGCACTGGGGTGGGGTGGAAGGACCACAGCACCATTTACCAACCCTGGGACCTTGGACGAGGTACTTTATCGCCCTGAGCCTCAGTTTTCCCATTTGCAAATGGGGATGCTGGTACCCACGTTGGAGCTGTGGCGGGGCAAGGGCAGTGCTGTGTGTAAGGTGCCTGGCTCGGTGCCTGGCACACTAGGGGACCTGGCCTCCCTTGCTGCTCACTGGCGCGTGCTGTGGTTTGAGGGAGGAGGGCCCTGGCAAGTCAGAGCACCTGGAATCCCTCCACCAGTGTCTCACCTTCTAGGGTGTCAGTGGCCCTTAGGAAAATGCAACCATTTCTGGACCAGATGCCCTCAGCTAGGAGTTCTCACCAGGGTTCTCAGAGAAAATTCAGGGCACCTATGAACTTGGATCAGAAAACAGTGCATATTTATTTTCACTAACTTCTACTTGAAAATTTAGCATTTCTTTCAATGATGGTGAGTGTAGGTGGCATTAGTACCTGTAACTTTATCACTGATAGAAAATGTAGCTATTTTTACATCACATTAAAGTCTTTGCAGTTATCTTAAAATACTCCTTACATTCATACTTTGAAATAATGGCAGTTAGTAGACCTTTTACTAGGTCTTTTTGTTTAATGGATCAGTAAGGAAGTACATACGTTACTAGATTGAAAACTTGGTTTTTAATATTTTGATAACTCTATTTCGATATAATTGGTTTCCTCTTATGGTAGGCAGAATAATGGCCCCACTAAAGACGTCCATATCCTAATCCCTAGAACCAAAACGAATTTGGCAGATGTGATTAAGTTAAAGACCTTGAGGTGGGGACATTATTCTGGATTATTCACAAAGGCCCAGTGTAACCACAGAGGTCCTTTTAGGCGAAAAGGGAGGCAGGAGGGACAGAGACGAGGTGTGACAAAGGAAGCAGAGGTCGGAGCAATGCGGGCCATGAGCCTCTAGAAGCTGGAAAAGGCCAGGAAACGGATTTGCTCCTAGAGCTCCCAGGAGAAATGCAGCCCTGCCCGCCCACTTTAGACTTCTGACCTCCAGTACTGTCAGAGAGGAGACTGCTGCTGTTTTAAGTAAGTTTATAGTAACCTGCTACAGCAGCAGTAGGAAGCTAATGCATCATTGTAAGCCTATGTGTTTGATTAAAATTTTTTTCCTATACAATTTATTTTTGTATTTAAGAAAACATTATTTTGAGAAGGGGTCCACAGGCTTCATTAGACGTCAAAAAGGGCAGTGTCGCATAAGAAGTCTGCCTCGTGTCATTGTTAGGATCATGCTGGCTGTGCTGACAATGCCCGACAGCTCCCAGAGAAGGGATGTAAACAAGATATAAAACCTTTTTCTGTTGATTTTTATGACCCACTGATGGGTTGCAATCTGCTACTTAACACAGTGCTTCAAACAACCTGACCTTAGTGCAGGGCAGCGGCGCATACTCTGAGTCATAAACAGGCTTTGCAAGCCTCCCTCCTTTGATTATTGCCTCTGGGCTCAGGAGAACTGCTTCCTGTCTACCCCGCACCCCCAACCCTGGCCACCTCCCTCTAGTCCCTGCAGACCACGTCTACCCTCAGTCCTCCCTGGAAGGTAAGGAGGTCACCTCCTAGTGACGTGCACTGGGCACTTAGTCACCTGCTTCTTCATTAGCAGCTGTATCAAGGGAGGCAGACGGATGCCCAGAACCTTCTTAATTGTTCTGCGGTGATGTTCTGGGGACTGCTAGTGCTATATGGCCTCACCTTACACGTGTGAATCATTTTTCAGTTTATAAAACACTTTTCCTGTAGGTCCTCTCCATCACCAACTGAGATGGTCAGGCATTATTATCCTAATTTGTGACATGTGAAAATGGAGGCTCAGAGAGGTGGGGGTAACTGGCCCAAGACCACAAGCTGACGAGTGCCGGAGCTGGAATTTGAACTCTGGCGTCCCCACTCCCACCAGCCCCTCTGGGGCTGAGTGTGTACCCGAGAGGGTTATCCCAGGAGCCCGTTCGTCATTTACAGTGTCGTTTTCATGGGGAAGCTGTGCCCTGGCCCAGACACTCGCTGTCTGGGAGACTGCAGTGTGTGAGAAGGGCTTCCCTTCACAGACTGCAGGGACCACCCTGGGCTTGTTTCCAGGATGGCCTGACCTTACTGCACTGCGCAGCCCAAAGAGGCCACGTGCCAGTGCTGGCGTTCATAATGGAGGACCTGGAGGATGTGGCCCTGGACCACGCAGACAAGGTGAGAGCGCCTCCAGGCTACTTGTCTTTCCCACTGGGCTGGGGGGCTCCTGGGGCCACTCTTGCCCACTGGGTTACCGCCCTCCTTGAGCACATCCTTTGCTCTGTGGCAGAAGAGGTATTGGGCTACAGATGAGCAGAATGTGAGCAGAGCATGGTCCATGGCCTCAGAGAGGCCCTTAGACAGGTTAGAGAAGAGAGCCACTGCTTTGCTTCCTGGAGGAGGTGGCATTTGGTGAATGAACTAGATTCATGGGTAAGACTGGAAATCAGGGGTGTGAGACCAAGAGGAGGCGAGAGCCTTGCTAGAGCTTTGGAGGTGGGAAAGGGCTCTAGTGTGGGTTCTGATGGACTGGAATCTTGGGTGGGAAGGCCTGGGAGTGCTGGGGGTCCCTCTGGAGATCTTGACCCCCAGCCTCAGGAATCTGTTCTTCATCCATTAGGCAGCAGGGAGGAACCTTCACCAAGTGGCTCTTGTTAAGAAGTTGGGTCTGGGTCTTCCAGGCAGGGTGTGTGGGGCGGGGGAAGGAGAGAAGAGAACGTCTAGGGCAGGAGAGGCCCCTGCAATACCAGGGTGGTTGGGGAAACAGAGGCAGGCACACAGGGCGAGCGTGCCCCCTGGCTGGGCAAGGAAGGGTCACGCTCCTTTTCCTCCCGGCCAGCTGGGAAGGACAGCATTTCACAGGGCAGCTGAGCACGGGCAGCTGGACGCTCTGGACTTCCTCGCGGGCTCTGGCTGTGACCACAGCGTCAAAGACAAGGTACTGTGACCCTGAGGCTCTGGGCTCCTGACCAGGGTGCAGAAGCCCCTGCCACCTGCCAGGCTCTGGCTCCTCACCTGTGCCTACTTCCGACCCTGCTGTGCCGGAGCGGCTAGGGGCTTAAAGACCAGAGTGCGTCTTATGTTCATCCAGCAGGCATTTTACCAGCACGTGCTATGGGCCAGCCCTGTGCTGCAGCTTGGTGGCATAAAGATACCAGGACACGGTTTCTCACTCAAGGAGCTCAGTGCCACAGTCCTAGTCGGGAGCTATGATCCGAAGTGGCGATGATCAAGTCAAGAGCTGTGATCCGGGATGGCAGATCGGGGTGGTTGGCAGCACCGCCTGGTGTGGGTTGGGCAGGACTGGGATCCACCGGGGTGGTCTGTTGCCAGGGATGGTGGCCACACCCCCGCTGGTTATTCGCCTTCTCCGTGATTCATGCCCTACTGTGGTTATGGCAATAGCAGGATGCGAGCACCGAAGAGGGGTTAGGTCATTCGGGGTGGAGAGTTTGTGAGCAGGATTTTGCCAGTTTGAGAAGGGGTGAGGGACGGGGACCAGAAGGAACTATGCTGCAAATGACTCTTATCAGTGCACTATTGTGAATCATCAGACAAAGTATGTTGCAGCAAATTCTAAATGATGCTTCCGACAAAGGGATGAAGTCCGTTGTTAATCTTCTGATGAATGTGCCTGGCCAGGTGAGGGAGTTCTGTTCACGTTGTGGTGATGGGGAGGTCACAAACAGTGTACTGCAGGATCTTAGAACTGGAAGGAGTCTTCATCAAGGGCCGGTTCAACCTTCTCATTTGACAGCTGTGGAAACTGAGGCCCAGAGAGGGGGATGCTCTAGCCGAGGTCACACAGCAAGACAAAGGCAGAGCTGGGTTTGGAACCAGCATCCTGGTGCATAACCCTGTGGCCGCCCTCCTTGGCAGGCTGCTTCCTGGGGCGCTGACGCCCTTGGGGCCTGCACTGAGTCCATCCACACTCATCCTTTGGGACGAAAAGGCTGAGTCAGGTCCTAAGACTCAGGTCAGGCTGGTTTCTTTCATTCTGGAAACATGGGCTGAGCAGGTCCTGCCCTGTGCCAGACACTGGGAGTACAGAGAGGGGAAAGGACAGTCCCCGCCAGGACAGGCTTACCCAGGAGGCAAAGATGACCTCACCTCAGGGCCAGGAGAGCAGGAGCACCAAAGGCAGAGAAGGAGAAAATCCAGCCTTGATGAACTTACCCAGAATCTTGAAATCAGAAATTATACAAAGAAGCTTTTAAAATTGCATACCCCTGTTAAGTTGTGTGTTTTCAGGTTAGGAGTGTTTTCATTTTGAATTTCATTTGGGCACAGGACGTTTTTCAAGGCCTGCTAGGGAAGATGGACCTGTCAGAGGCAGTGACAAGACAGGTTATGCCATGTGAGCTGTGATGAACGAAAGGGAGGCTTTGAGAGCCCAGAGTGATTAATTCCGCTTGGAAGAGCGACCGTTGCTGTCAAGGTCTCCCAGAGGTGGAAATGTTGGGCATCCCCGTGGGTGAAGGGGAGAGGGCACCGGGCCCAAGTCCAAGGCTGCCTTCCTCCCAGCTCTCCTGCCTCTGAGCCCCCCGCCCTGCCCCATCTAAGGATGAGTCAGGTGTCCGTGTCTGCCACCTGCAGCTTCGAATGGCAGGATGTGGAGATTCATGCCCCAGCAGGAAGAAGAAAGCCCCGCAGTGGTCTTCACGCCTGCTAACTGGGCACATACTGGGCCCTCACAGTTCATGCTCCTTTGTGTCTCTTTGAACACAAAGACGTCACACTGTGGAGCGTTTCCCCCCGCCCGTCCTTGCTAGGCTGCTGTGCGCTGTCCGCAGAGAGGGTCGGGGAGGAGCAGAACCAACAAAACCGTCGGGGGATTTTTTAAACTTAGCTTTCATTTATTAATATAATAGTATGATCATAAAGGAAATTTGAATGTTTCATCTTTGGTACCGTAAGATAGCTATAGCTGTTTTATATCTGTGTAGATTTTTAAGTACTGCTTTGGCTTTAGTATATGCTCACATCTTCACTGGGCTCTAAAGATCTGCGCCTCAGTATGAATGTCTTGGTCCTTTCCTTTATTTTTTAATTTTGAATTTTTTTTAAAGGCAGGGTCTCATTTTGTCGCTCAGGCTGGAGCGCGGTAGCATGATCATAGCTCACTGCAGCCTTGAACTCCTGGGCTTGAGCCATCCTCCTGCCTCAGCCTCCTGAGTATCTGGGACTACAGGCGCACACCGCTATGCCTGGCTATTTTAAAATTTTTTGTAGAGACAGAGTCTCTCTGTGTTGCCCAGGTTGGTCTCAAACTCTTAGCCTCATGGGATCCTCCTGCCTTGGCCTCCCAAAGCGCTGGGATTACAGGCCTGAGCCACCGAGCCTGGCCCGATCCTTTCCTTAGGAAGGTATTGGAGGGAAGAGCTTGAGCCAGGAGTCCCCCATGGCCAGTTCAGCTGGGTTATGTCCCAGGGGCCTTCTGTTGTGATGAATAGCCAAGGCTGGATCTTCTCTTCTGCGTGCTTTTGTGGGTTGCTCGGGGGTGCTTGCTCCGGCCCTCCACCTGTGTGTCCTCTATAGGGACATATCTTTTCTTTGGCCACTTCCAGCTATGCTCCCTTTTCTAGGGCCCCTTCACCCTCCCGGTCTGCAGTAAGACCCCTTTAAAGGACAACCCCAAGCTGGCTGACCTCAGCGGGGGCCACTTCTAATACAAAGAACATTGTGGCCTTTGCCCGGCCCTGTGCAGCCACTTTTCTCTTGGTTCTGTCACTGTCACCTTTAGACTTTCCAAGCACGAGGCAACTACCAGTCCTCTGGCTCTCCAGTGCCAGGGGACACAGGTCAAACTCTCCAGACGATCCCCTGAAAACGTTGTCGCATTACTGACTCATTGAACAATACCGACTGAGTGTCTTCTATGTGCCCAGGCCCTATGCTAGGAACTTGGGGAAGCTTCAGAGGACAAAACTGATGGAAAGCCCTGCCCTGGTGGTGCACATGTTCCAGCCAGAAGAGTCAGACAACACACAATAAGCACAGTGCACAATCGGTGGCAGCGCGTTAGCCGGTGACCAGTGCTATGGGAAGGGAAGGAAAAGCAGGGCAGGAAAAGGGCTCAGGGGGGCAGAGGTGTGGTCAGGGAGGGCTACATCTTTCCATGGGAAGCCGATGTCTCCAGCAAGGACTTGAAGCAGGCGGGTGACTGAGGCAGGCAGCTGCCTGGGAACAGCCTGTGCTCAGAGGGGAGCTTCTGGAGCCTTAAGCAGTGAGCAGGGGTGGGTCTGGGGGACCCCAGGAGGGGGCGTCTTTAGACGGGTGCATGGAAAGTAGGTTTTGTTTTGTTTTGAATCAATGTGTCTGCCTTGAAGTGTCCGGAAAGACCAGGGCTTGGCCCTTGACTGTGCCCCTGGGCATCGTTATGGCACAGCTCTCAGGGGCAAGGTGGCAATGACCCAGTATGCAGGGCTTCAGCTTGGCACAGACTTGCTCTGTGGCCCTGGACATGTCGCTTTCCCTCTCTGGGCCTCAGCTTCCCTGTCTGTAAAATGAAAGGCAGCTCCGGTGGATCTTCGAGGCCTGCGAGGGTCCGATTCTGGGGCTCTGTGGTCTGCCAGCCCCTCAGGAGCCCTTCTCCCCGCAGGAGGGGAACACGGCCCTTCACCTGGCTGCCGGCCGGGGCCACGTGGCCGTGCTGCAGCAGCTGGTGGACTTTGGGCTGGACCTGGAGGAGCGGAACGCGGTGAGTCACCGCCCGGGGATGCAGAGATGCGCAACTCTCTCACTCCCTGCCTCCGAGGAGCCCCAGCCCCTGGTGCAATCCGAAGCCAGGAAGCCGAGGACATGTGCTAGGACCGACAGCCCACCGGGAAAAGATGAGCACAGCACTGCAGGCTTAGTGGGGACGCTAGGCGTGCTGGAGCACCAGGAAGGGGGACACAGAGTGTGTGTTCGAAGAGGGGAGGAGTCGCCATGGCCAGGACGGTCGGGGACAGCGTCCTGGAGTGGGAGGGAATAGGCAGAGAGGCTGATGGTGAGGAGAACGTGAGCAGAGGTGGGGAGCAGGGAGTGCCTGGGCCTGTGTGTGCTCCACAAAGTGGGGACATCAGGTGTGGGCTCAGGAGACCACAGGTGAGCACACTCGTCCTCAGTAGCAGGGCAGCGGAGAGTTCAAGGAGCCCAGGAGCCATGCGCACGGGGTGTCCCCTCGCTGTGGGGCTGGGGTCACCTCGGTCAGCCCCCCCAGCCCTGCCATCCTCATGCCTCTGCCCGTGTGTTTCAGGAAGGCCTGACCGCCCTGCATGCGGCCGCGGAAGGGATCCACCCCGACTGCGTGCGGCTCCTGCTCGGGGCCGGGAGCAGCGTGAACGCCCTCACCCAGGTAGCCGGGCCTCCCGACGCTGGTGCCTGCCCTGGGCTGCCGGGCCATGGCCGTAACCGCAGCAGCGGCCACAGTCACTCCTGACAGTGAGGCGGCAGGCCAGGTTCTGATCTTGGCTTCTCCGCTGCTGGCCTGTGACCTTAGGCAAGTTACGCAGCCTCTCTGAGCCTCGTCTGCCCACTGTACAATGGGATGACATACGCTTACTTCTTACCCTGCCGTGGGAATCGAATGCCTAGCACCGTGCCCAGGACACCACAGGGCCTCAACACCTGCTGGTGTCTTGTGGGCTCTTGATAATTCACAAAGCCACTTTATAACTATTTCCTCAGAAAAATGTCGCCCATCTGACAGATGAGAAAACTGAAGCTTTTAGCGAGGACTTTCTCAGGGTCACAAGCCAGTAAGAAGCAAAGCTGTGTCTCAAAAGCCTATTCCCCTGACGCCAGAGCTCCCGCCCACTGATGGGGCTGTCCCCTGACTTGGAGACCCAGCCCTGTGCAGCGACACTGGCCCACAGGTTGGGACCTGGGCGTGTGACGACCCTGGTACACTTCAGGACCCCATGGTACTCCTCAGTTCTGCCAGTAGAAATTCTCTGTGACCTGGAAATGGGTGTAGTGGGGATGGCCTTTCTTTAGGTAGAGTTGGTGTTTTTGTTTTGCTTTTTATTTTTAAATCAGTGACAAATAACCTTTCTCGGCTGGTTGAATGGCTTCAGGGTCTGGAAGTCTCTCTTTGTTCTAAATGTTAATAATATAGCAAAAATGTTAATAATAATAAAATATAAATAATCATAGCAAAAATATACAGGTAGTTAAAAAAAACAGAGGAATTAAAATGGTATAGGAAAGCATATTTATTTAGCTTCAGCTGGGAATGTCCCGAAGGGGCGAGTGCTCATGAATTCAGCCAGGAGCCACGGCTTTTCCTCTTCCCTTCAGCGGCCTGAGGTGATCTGTGAAAATGGTTCGCTATTCTCTTGATCCAGAAAAACCCACAAGGTCTCGCAGACCAAGAGGTACAAATCCTCGTGTTTGCTTTAAGAACACCCGTGAAACTGCCCAGGCCATCAAGGCTATGCATATCCAAAAGGCCACCAAGTGTCTGAAAGATGTCACTTTACCGAAGTGATGTGTGCCATTCTGTCCTTGAATGGTGAAGTAGGTAGGTGCACCCAGGCCAAACAGTGGGGCTAGACACAGGGTTGGTGGCCCAAAAGAGTACTGAATTTTTTTATTGATACATAATAATTATATATGTTTACGGGATACATGTAATATTTGATACATACACACAATGTGTAATGATCAAATCAGAGTAATGAGGACACCCATTACCTCAAACGTTTATCATTTCTTTGTGTTGGGAACATTTCAAATCTTCTCTTCTAGCTACTTTGAAATACACAATAAATTCTTGTTAACTATAGTCGCCCTAACTGTGCTACTGAACATAGGACTTATTCTTTTTACCTATCTGTGCCTTTGTACCCATTAACCAACCTCTCTTCATCCTCCCACTCCACCAAGAGTGCCGAATTTTTGCTACATATGCTTAAAAATGCAGACAGTGATACTGAACTTAAGAGTTTTGACACAGATTCTCTGGTCGTTGAGCACATTGTGGTGAGCAAAGCACCCAAGATGCGCCGTCTCACTCGCAGCTCATGGGGGGATTAACCCAGGCATGAGCTCCGCTGCTGGTTGAAATGGTCCTTACTGAAAAGGAACAAATTGTACCCAAACCAGAAGGGGAGGTTGCACAGAAGAAAAAGGTGTCCTACAGGAAATAGAAGAAACAAAAACTTGTGGCCCCAGAATAAACTCAGTTCTATAAATAAAATAAATGCAAATAAAGGTAAAAATAATTATTTACTATAAAAGAAGGCAGTCAATGAGACACAGAAGAATGAAAAAGACAGGAGACATACAGAAAATAAATAGCAACATGGTGGATGTAAATTCAATAATAGTAATATCAATGTTAAACTCCCCTAAATGTGAATAATCACCAGTGCTTTTTATTTTTTATTTTTTTTATTTTTATTTCCATCAGTGCTTTATAATCACGAAAGACTTAATTTGCAGAACTCCCCTGAGGGGTGTGGGAGCTACTACCCCTGGAGGGTGGGGGGACAGGGAAGCCAGAGATAGGACCCAGCCAATGTCCTCTCATCGGCGTGGTGTTGTGCTTTGGTCAACAAGGCCCTTTTTCTGTGCCCAGCACAATACTAGGTCCTGGAAGGGGGGACAAAAGAAGCGAGATGACATTGCCACCTCCCCCATAGTAGCAGCAGTAGGAATTCAGCGAGCGGGGAGGTGGAGTCCAGCTGGGTGGCCACTGGAGGCATTGGCTTGAGGTTTCTGGCAGAGGCCATATTCTGTCTCCACACTCCCACCCCTCCCAGAGAGTCATGCAGCAGGTCTCTGAGGACGGGCGAGCCCGCAGTGACTGCATTTCCCACTGGAGGTGGAGTGAGTCCCACTCACCCCGTGCACTAGCTCAGTGGGGACTTTGGCAGAGTGGCCAGCTTGTCCGGGTCTGCCCCATACTGCCCTGATTTTGAAGCTGAAGGTC
>RJWJ010050100.1:0-10031 GCA_004363605.1 Indri indri | reverse complement strand
TACAAAGTTTACTGAAAAAAAAAAACAAGAAAGAAAAGAACAAGAACAAAAATGCCAGGAGCCTCCATAATGCTCCCTCTGTTGAAAATGTCCCTTCCCCCATAATCATCCCGCTATGCCCAAGTGTGGTGTCTGGGGAGTATTCGCGATCTGGTCCAAATCCTGCCTCCTCAATGCGGCTTCCCCCGCTTTCCTCAGCCAGGATTTTTCTCTGCTGCCCTCGAACATCCCTCCCCATCCTAACTGGCTCAATTATTGTCTTTCCCACATACCCGGCCTGGTTCCGGTTTCTCTGTCTCAGCGAGCAGCACTGCAGTCTGTCCGGAGCTACAAGCCGGAGACCTGGGAGATGCCTTTGGTTCCATACTCCTCGTATCTAACCAGTCACCACGTCCTTGACTTTTCTACCCTAATCTCTCCCAAATTGTCTGTTTCTCTCCATTTCTTCAGCTAACATCCTAGTGCAAGCTGCCGTCGTGTCTGGATTAGCGCAAGGCGTTCACAGGGAGCCTCCCCATGCAGCTTGGTCTCCTCAATCCATTCTCCACATGGCAACAGAGGGATATTATTAAAACCCCTGTCTCCACTAGTTCTGACTGTTTTCTGCTTCACCTTGTTCCTCCTTAGAGCTCTCAGGGGCTTCCGTCCATTCTTACAGCAAAGATGGAAACCCCACTATGGCCTTGCGTCTGCAACAGCCTCAGCCTGCGCCACGTCTTCCTGGAGCTGCCTACACAGCCACGCGGACTCTTAGCTCCTCCTTCCAGGCCTTCACCAGCACCTGCTGTCTTGGAGCGCCCCTTCTGCTCTCTCTCACCTCGCCCTCAGAAAACAGAAAGAAGCTGCTTTGACCCCTCCGTATGAAGCCAAGCTGCACCTCGGCAATGGACCGAATGCTTCTGTCCCTTCCAAAGTCCCTATGTTGAAATCCTAATGTCCAAAGTGATGATATTAGGGAATGGCGCCATTGGGAGAATGCTGATCTCAGATCCTCAGCCCCCAGAGCCGTGGGAAATAATTTTCTGTTGTTTGTAAGCCACCCAGCTGGGCATGGTGGTTCACACTTGTAATCCCAGAACTTTGGAAGGCCAAGGCAGGAGGATCACCTAGGCTAAGAGTTTGAGACCAACCTGGGCAACATAGTGAGACTCCCATTCCTACAGAAAATCAATTAAAAAACTAGGCATGGCAATATGCACCTATAGTCCTAGCTACTTGGGAGGCTGAGGCCAGAGTATCACTTGAGCCCAGGTGTTCCAGGTTGCAGTGAGCAGCGATGATGCCTGGGTGACAGAGTGAGACCCTGTTGCTAAAAAAATTTAAATAAATAAATAAATATAAGCCACCAAGGCTGTGGTACTTTGTTATAGCAGCCCAAATAGACTAAGATAGAAATCACTACCAGAAGTGGGGTGCTGCTGTAACTAGTACTTAAAAATGTGGACCTGGGTAATGAGTAGGACTTTGAAATTGAGTGATGGGTACAGGCTGGCAGAATGTTGAGGTACATGTTAAATAAAACCTAGATTTCCACACACAGATATGTAAAGGTGATTCTGGTGAGAGCTCAGAAATAAAATAGAAGAGCCCTAGAGAAAGCATCATTGAGAATATTTAAGCCATCTTGAACAGAATATTGGTAGTGTGATGGATGGTAAAGACTGTCCTGCTGAGGTCTTAGACAGAAATGAGGAAAATCTTATTACAAACTGGAGGAAAGGCGATCCCTGTCATAAAGTGGAAAATAATTTGGCTGAATTGTGTTTATGTTCTAGTGTTTTGTAGAAGGTAAAACTTGTGAGTGATGAAATTGGATATTTAGCTGAGATATCCAAGTGTTGAAGAAACAGCTTGGTTCCTCCTCACTGCTTATAATAAAATGAGAAAGAAAGGAAAAGATGGAATTTTTAAGCAAAAAGGAACCAGAACTTAAAGATACAGAAAATTCTCGGCCTGCCCGTATTATACAAATGAGATACGTTTATAAGATAACACTAAGGGTGTAGCAGACCAACCATTTGATAAGGCGTGTGAACCGTGGAATTAACCAACCATCTCAACAAAAGCCAGGAATTAAGATGTGACTAAACACTGCCAGGTGGGACTAAATGAAATAGAAAATGGGACAAAATAAAGAAAGATTGTTAAACTTCTTAGAACTTATAGAACTTAAACTATTTGGCTGTAAACAGGCATGATTCTTTGTCACAAGGGAAGAAGGTTCCGGAAGGTGATTCAGAGATTATTTGAGCTCCCACTGTAGGCCCAGGGCCCATGGGCCCACAGGGCAGGGCTGCTTCCACCTTGATTTCAAAGGGCAGGACCTCAGCAGAGCAATGGGGATGGGACGGCCTGGCCGAGCTCTGGGGGCACAACCCCTCTCCCAGTGGGGAACTGCAACATGGGTGGGGCCACTGCAGAGAGCCCCAGTGAGGGAAATACCCTGTCAAGCTGCATGGATAGATTGCCACCTTCATGGGTCTGGAAGGTGGAATCTTGACCCCAGAGAGTCTGAAAGTCAGTGCATCGAGCCAAAGCCAAGACATCATCCTCAAGCCAAGACAGCCAAAACTGAGAAGGAAAAACAAATTTGGAGGCATCACGCTTCTTGATTTAAAATCATGTTACATAGCTATAGTAAGCAGAACAGTATGGTACTGGCATAAAAACAGGCACATAGAACAATGGAATAGAATAGTGAGCCTAGAAGTAAACCCGAACATACACAGCCAACCAATTTTTGGCGAGGGGAGCAAGAGAACACAATGGGAAAAGGATAGTCTCTTCAATTAATGGCGCTGGGACTACATCTCTAGATACAAAAGAATGAAATTGTACACTCATCTTGCACAATACACAGAAATCAACTCAAAATGGATAAAATACCTAGAAGTAAGACAAGAAACTATACAACTTACAGAAGAGAACAAAGGGGAAACTCTCCTGGATATTGGCCTTGGAATGACTTTTTTGGATATTGCACCAAAAGCTCAGGCCACAAAAGCAAAAATAAATAAGTGGAACTACATCAAGTTAAGAAGCTTATGCAAAGCAAGGAAAATAATCAACAAAGAAGACATAAACATGGCAACAGATACATGAAAAAGTGTTCAACATCATTAATCATCAGAGAAATGTAAATCAAAACCACTATGAGGTACCACCTCACACCCAGTAGGATGGATGTTATCGAAAAGTTAAAAGATACCAAATGTTGGAGAGGGTGTGGAGAAAAGGGAACAAACGCTTGTATACTGTTGGTAGAAATGTAGATTGGTACAGCCATTATGGAAAACGGTATGGAGATTTCTAATGAAATTTAAAATAGAACCACCATATGGTCCAGCTATTCTTCTGAGTACATAGCAAGAGAAAATGAAACCATCACCTGTTAAAGGTAAAGATACCTGCGCTCCCATGTTCATTGCAGCACTATTCACAATAGCCAAGATACGGAAACAACCTAAGTGTTTGTCAGCAGATGAATGGGTAAGGAAACTGGTGTGTGTGTGTGTGTGTGTGTGTGTGTGTACACACACATACATATAAACATATACAAGGGCTGTCCAGGAAGTATCCAGCCATGTAATATGTTCTCCTTATATTAACAATGACTGGATACTTCCCAGACAGCCCTCACACACACATGCATATTCCATTGTGTTGTGTGTACGCATATATATATTCCATTGTAAGTGTGTGTATATATATGTCTGTGTATATATATGTACAATGTATAATAGTATTACTCAGCCCTAAAAACAGTGAGATTTTGCCATTTGCCACAACATGGAAGAGCCTGGAGGACATTCTGCTAAGACGCTCGGTGAAATAAGCCAGATGCAAAAAAGAAAATACTGCATGATCTCATTTATATGTGGAATCTTTAAAAAAAAGTCAAATATACAGAGACAGAGAACAAACGGTGGTTACCAGGGGCAGGGTGACAGTTAGGAAACATGGAAATGTGGGTCAGAGGACACAGAGTAGCAGATAGACAGGATGAATAAATCTACAAATCTAGGGTGCAACATAAGGACTGAAGGTAAGGGAGTTGTACTCTGTCTGGGATTCATGCTAAATGAGAATATTTTACCTGCTCTTGCTGCTAAAATAAAAAAAAAAATTAGTAATTGTGAGGTTCCAAAGCAGAGTTGTTGTCCTCAGTTGGTATTATTCCTTCAATATATTCTTTGGGTATGGAAATTCAGTCATCCAAAATCCACCTACATCCAGCTCCATTCAGGTTAATACAAGAGATATATTAACACATATAAAAAAATCCACCTATCTTTATTTGTATATTTCACAACTCTAACGAAAAAGAGAAGAATCAAATTATAGTAATGGAAAAATATACATTACCCATCAAAAAGTAAAATTTAAACTGGCATCAGTCTTTGACAACCATGAATAAATAGATGATAGAGAACAAGGAAACAAGTTCTTCCAAGTTTTTTAAATAAATTATATTTTTTTATACCCAGAATTTTATACCTGCCCAAATGATCAATCAAATGTGAAGGTATAATAATGGTTTTTGGTTTTTATTTTTGTTTTACTTTCAAAGACTCAAAATTTTATCTCCCAACTCCCCCATCTGAAAAGGTTTCTGGAAGACATGCTCTAGCCAAACTAGTGGGAAAACAAGAGAGAAGACAATGTAGGGGAGAAAAAGGATCCAATCCAGGGTCCCGCTGAAAGAAAATGCAAGTCAGGAAGATAGCTCTGCAGCCATTTAGTCTGAGACTAAATACGAGGAAATCGGAGGACATCAACAGAGTATATAAAAAAATATTTTATAACAATATGAGGCTACTTATTGGTTTTCATTTATAAAGTCAACCAAAGAAAAAATAAGAAGGAGATAAGTGAGATGACAGAGAAGAAGGTCTGTGTGACCCGCCTGGATAAGATAAAAATGATTGAACAACTGCTGGAAAAGGGGAGGCAGGAGGGGGTGGAGGGGAGAGGTGGCAGGGAGGGGACATACTGCCAAATTTATGGAATAAGAAATGGAGGATCAATATTTAACTAAAATGACACTGGTGCTCCTGTAACTAATAAGCAATTATCACAAAGGAATAGGATACAAAGTTAATATACAAAAATCAATTGCTTTCCTATGTAACAGCAATGAACAATTGGAATTTGAAATTAAAAAAACAATATCATTTACATTTGCAACCGAAAACAATATACTTAGGCATAAATCTAACAAAATGTATACAAAATCTATGAGAAAAACTACAAAATCTGATGAAGAAATCAAAGAACTAAATAAATGGAATGATAGTTCAGGTCCATAGATAAGAAGACTCAATATTGTCAAGATGTCAGTTGTTCCCAATTTGATCTATAGATTCAACACAATCTCAATCAAAACCCCAGCAAGTTATTTTTTGGATGTCAACAAACAGATCCTCAAGTTCATGTGGGGTGGCAAAAGATCCAGAATAGTGAACACGGTATTGAAGAAGAAGAACAAATTCACAGTACTGACATTGTCCAATTTCAAGATGTATTATATCGATACAGTAGTCAAGAAAGAATCGAGAAATATTACAGATTGATGAAACAGAATAGAAAGCCCAGAAACAGAACTACACAAGTATAATCAACTGTTATACTACAAAGAAACAAAGGTAACACAAGGGGAAAAGGTAGTCTTTTCAACAAACGGTGGTGGAACTAGTGGACATCCAAGTATCAAAAAAAAAGAAAAAAAAGAAAGAAAGAAAAAAAAAATAATCATAGACCTTACACTCTTCACAAAAATGTATTCAAAATGTAGCTAAAAAATTTTACCTAACTGTAAAAAACAAAACTGTAGAACTCCTGGAGGAGAATGGAGGAGAAGATCTGAATGACCTTGGGTTTGGTGATGACTTTTTAGACATAATATCAAAGGCGCAATCCATAAAAAAATTGATAAGTTGAATTTCATTAAATTATAAACTTCTGCTCTGCAAAAGACATTGTCAATATAATGAGAAGAGAATCCATAGACTGGGAGGAAAAAAAACCTGCAAAAGACCTATGTGATAAAAAATGTTGTCCAAAACATACAAACAACACTTAGAACTCAACAATAAGAAAATGAACAACCTCATTGAAAAATAGGCAGAAGATCTGAACAGATACTCATCAAAAAAATATACAAATGACAAACAATCATTTGAAAAGGTCTCCACATCATATGTTATCAGGGAAATGCAAATTAAAACAGCAATGAGATACCATGGCGCACCTATTAGAATGGCCAAAATCCAAAACACTGACAACATCAGATGCTGGTGAGGATGTAGAGCAACAGGAACTCTCATTCATTGCTGGCAGAAATGCAAAATGGTACAACCACTGTGAAAAATACTCTGGCAGTTACTTACAAAATTAAACACACTTTTACCATAAGATCCAGCAATTGTACCCCTAGGTATTTACAACATGAGTTGAAAACTTAGGCCCATGCAAAAATTTACATATGAACATTTATAACAGTTTTATTTATAAGTTGGAAATAACCAAGATGTCTTTTAACAGGCAAATGAATAAACCACACTGTGGTACGTCCAGACAATGGAGTATCATTCAGCACTAAAATGAAATGAGCTATAAGACCATGAAGAGACATGAAGGAAACTTCAGTGCCTCTTACTAGGAAAAAGAAGCCAATTTGGAAAGAATATGTACTGTGTTATTCTAACTGTAAGACATTCTGGAAAAGGCAAAACCATGGAAACAAAGATCCGTGGTTGTCAGGAGTTAGTGGGGACGGAGGGCTGAAGAGAGCAGATTTTTAAAGCACTGAAACTACCCTTATGATGCTGCAATGGTGGATACGTGTCATTATGTGTTTGTTGAAACTCATAAGATTCACAATGTCCAGAGTGAACCCTCCTGTAAACTGTGGGCTTTGGGTGATGATGGCGTGTCACTGTAGGTTCAGCACCACTCTTGGGGGATGCAGATGGTGGTGGTGGGGGGGGGGGCTGTGCCTGTGTGGGGACAGGGGAAATAAGTACTTTCTACTCGTCTTCGCTGTGAATCTAAAACAGCTCTAAAAAACAAAGTCTATTTTCAAAATTGCACTAGTAAGTAATAGGTAAGCTAACATAGTAAATAAAATTGACAAATTAAAAAAAAAATGGTGGGAAGTAATGTAAGTGACCCACACTGTTTCAACATGTTAGGAGATCAACACATAATATCTGATGTTGGTAAAGTGAGAAATAAGAGTATATTAAGCCTATTATTTTGACAATTTAATTTAAAAAACAGTAAAGGTGGTTTCTTTAGGGGATTGGATTGAGCATATGGATGGGGCTTTGTTGCTTTATATCATAAATTCTTATATTCTTTGACTTTTTAAACAGAAGTAAGGAATAATTTTATTTAAAACATTTTAAGGGAAAAACTATTATAAATATCTGAGACTATTCGAGAGCTGCTTATGCAGTTTTCTTATTTCTTTAAACACTGATCCATTTTATTTTTGTCAGGATTATCTGTGATTAAATAGCTAGATTTTTATTTTATTAGACCACAGCTCTCCCCTCACTCTTTCCTGCCTAAGGGCTGAGAATGGAATCATACACATTCTTTTCCCGGAATTGTTTGAAATGGTTGAATTTCAAAAATGTTTTTTAAAATGCTGAAAACAGTTTCACCCTGATCCCTGGAAACACTCCCTCAGCCTTGTGGAACATCCTTCCTTTCTTGAACTTGCATTTCTGGAGTCCGAGCTTCAGAAGTGATAGTAGCAATGGTAGTAAATAATTGCTCATGTTAATTGAATGACTCTATGAGTGATGCATTGCATTAAGAAGTTTCAAACATTGTATCACTTTAGCCAGACAACAACCCTGTGGGGGCAGCTACTATCAATAGGAACAATAGAGCAGTTGCGTGTAGACAGAGGACCGATTGCCCAGATTTCAGTCCAAGCTCGGCCATGTACTTTCTTGTATCTGCAGGCTGCTTACTTTTAACCTCTCCTGTGACTCAGCTTCTTTATGTGTACAATGGGAATAGTGACACTCCTTACCTCCTAGGGTTTTGGTGAGGAGTAAATGAGTCAATACATGCGAGCACTTAGAACAGCATCTGGCACCTAAGAGGCAATGCAGCCTAATGGTGACATTATCCCAATTTTATGGGTGGGGACTGAGTCACAGAGACAGTAAACAGTGAAGCTAGGATTCCAGCCTGAGGTCTGACTCATTCTTAGTCTTTTTCCTGCTGGGTCCCAGCTTGGAGGTAAAGATCCGTCCTATGCTTGCTTTGTTCACCGGGTTAGGTGGAAGACACAGGGCTTTGAAGTCAGATAATCTTGAGTTCTGAACCCAGCTCTGCCCCTTCCTTTAGCTCCATGGCTTTGGTCAAGTTTCTAACTTTTCTGATTTTGTTTCCTCATTAGTGGGACTGTAACACCTTGCCATGGTGGGCAGTTGAGAGGGTTAACTAAATTACTGTGTGTGAAGTACCCAGAACGTCATTGAAAGGCGGCTGTCATGGAAGACCTTTGTTACTCTCCTTTCTTGATATGCCATGTCCAGGAACGTCTCTGCCCTCTAGAGCCCTGTACTCTGAAGGGAGGTTTAGGTTAGTCAATGTTCAGATTCCACTTTCTTTGGTATTTCTTAAGCACCTACTATGGCCCCAGCATTGTGCTTGGCAATTGCACATAAATTGTATCACTTAAATTACAAAGGTCACTATTTCCTTTTTACAGGTGAACAAATAAAAGGTTTGAGACACGACGAAGCTTAAGTAAGAAAGTGCTGGGACATGACTCAAAGTCCCCTGATTGAATAGTAAAGACATGTTTAGAAACAGGATGACAACCAATTCTCCATTGTACGTGGACTTCCCCTTGCGTGTGAATTACTTAAGCAATTCCTAATGAGAAGGTGAACTTAACACCTCAAGAGAGTGCTCTCTGTGATCTCAGCTGTCACCAATAACATTTGCCAATTCCTTGAGCCGAAATAGTCAACCTAGAGTTGTGCTATTAGAAAAATGGCCCTCACGGTCCCGCCTGATTGCCTGGCGTGCTCACAGCAAGGCAGTCAGGAGGGTCACGCTGTTGATGTTTGCAGATGAGGAAACCAGGGCTCCACAGAGACGAAGATGCTGTCTGCCTGTGCTCCGTCCTGCCTCTCCGCAGAGTCCACTTCAGGAATCCCAGAGATGCCTCCCACAGATGCCGGCAGGAGCCTAGGCTGGGACACACATGTTCCCAATGTGAGTCATGGATGTGTTGAAAAGGATAATCGCCCTGCTCCTTGCGGAGAGGGTTTCTGATCATAGGCAGCTTTGGAGATCTGATTATTTTTCAGGAGGGAAAAAGTGATGGTGTTGATTTTGCCTCAATGCTCAGAGCTTTGTGGGGAAAGCATTAACAGGAATCTGGCGCCCATGTTCCTGGCTCTCACCTTTGTTGACAGTCCTCCCCGCCGAGCTGGGGAAGAGAAAGCAATGGGAAGGCCCTCAGCATCCACAGAGAGTCACATCTTGGACCCGTTTATGCACATTGTCAGCAGAGAGAAGAGAAAAAGGCAACAGAATCTGCTTTTTATGAGAAGAAAGCAAATCTAATGTTCCAGTATTTGCAATTTCAATATTGATATGGTCTCCTGCCTCCGCAGAACTCAGAGTCACAGGAAAACATGTAATCTTTCCTGGCTCTTGTTTGCATGGGGCAGGGATAAATTAAAAAATTTCCTCCCCCCGCCACTCCCGTACATCAAGTTGTACAACTTATTTCTGTAATCAGCCTCAGTGAGATTCACCTTTCGGGAAATAAGAATTTTCTCTTCAGCCACAAATCCATTTTAGGTAAACATCATTGACCACCCACATGTAGAGATGCTTTGTTGGGAAAATTACTCTCCCTTTCCCCTTCTTTGTGATTTCCTAGCAGTGTATGCAGGGGCGGGGGTGGGGGGGCATTCTACTAAGAAAGTCAATTGTTCTCTAGCCTTACTCCATGCAGGACAATGGAGCTGAGGTTTGTTTTGCTGAAGACA
>RJWJ010050099.1:0-10023 GCA_004363605.1 Indri indri | reverse complement strand
TCTCTTGCCTCAACCTCACAAGTAGCTGGAACTACAGGCACACACTACCACACCTGGCTAATTTTTCCACTTTTTGTAGAGACGGGGTCTCACTCCTGCTCAGGCTGGTCTCGAAATCCTGACTTCAAGCAGTCCCCCCACCTTGGCCTCCAAAGTAGCTGGGACTACAGGCACCATGCTGAGTTAATCCTTCAAATATTTTTAAGGAAACTGATTGTATCCTTAGATGTAAGGAGCAGGAGGAAGGGATAGGGAAAGTGACAACATAGAAATTTCTTGAGAAAATGGAGTTTAAAGTCTAAAAAAGATGCCAGGGAATAATTTCTACTATAAGAAATAAAAACCTCTCAGGGTGGTAATGACAATGGTTGTCTGAGACATATGTGCCTTGATCACCTAGAGACTGTGAGGACAGCCTGGTGACCGCTGGCCCTCACCTTTCTTTTCTTTCAGATTCTGGTTCCTCACTCCCTTCCGTGGCCTCACCTTCCTTCCCTGCCCCTCCCTTTCTCCGCTCCTGTCCCCCTTCCCCTGCTGCAATTTTTGCCAGTACTAACCATAAGATGACCTGAAAGGTTTCCTGTTTTAGGTATACCTCATTGAATAAATAGGTAATGAGTGAAATGGTAAAAATGTCTCTGTTTAAACAAATACATGTTTCTAAAAACTCACAAAGAGCAAAAGAACTACGTGCATTTTTACTTGCATGAGAACCTTTGTTGATTTGAGTGGGAAGTGTCAGTGATACCCAATAATAAAAGAAGATTCGACATCCCTGATTTAAAAGAAGAAAAATGCATAGGCGTATTTTCCAGCAGGCTGCGGCTAGTGAATACATAGTTTAAGAGATTTACAGACAGACACATAGACTGTTTCAATTCACTGTTCTTCTCTAAGCACTGTGTCACCAGATTTGGACTTAATCACTGGAGGTAAAATGTTTTCCAGCTGATGATCTTTCAGGTGGGACTGGTTAGAACTTTTAGATCTCTACCCTAGACTTCCTAAAACTGTTTTTGGCTTTATGTTATCTGATTGACGACTTGATCCTTGTTCTAACCTGCAGAGAACAAAATTTCCCAACAGTTTTAAACGTTAACATTTAACTACTGCAATTCTTGAGAAACATTTATGACCATTTTAATCCAGAAGTTTTAGGCATTTTGAATGGCGAGCTACATGCTTTTCTTTGTGTTTGACAGAACTAAATAATTTTCATACTAGAGAGAGATTGATTGAAGAAACTTTATTTTAATATACATTTGAAACATCTAATATTTAAAACAACTTTATCTATTTTATTTATTTCATTCTCTCTCTTTCTCTCATAATTCTGGGATTTACAGAATTAGTAGAACTTCCATCTTCCCTGCCCTCCGTCTCCTGCTCTGTCTTTGGGTTTAACACAAAATCAGTCTTACTGCTCCCCGCATCCAGAGCCCCCCATACTAAGAGTGTACTTGCTTATACATGCATCTTGTATTGGGTTGAACAACCAGGCCTTTGCCTTGTTCCTTGTAGGCTCCATGTACCTAGTTTCACAGTAGATAACTACAGAAAAACTATGACAGCTAGGGAAATCACCTAGTATGACAACTAGTGGCCGTTGCTAAGCAACAGAGAGGCAAGCAGGACGCCTTGTTCTTGGGTCTTGGCAGTGTGCTAGGAACAAAGACCTGCCAATCTTTCCTTGTCCTCAGGGGACCGGTTGAACATGCAGGTGCAAAGAAGGCCCAGGATATGGAAATTCAGCACTAGCATTGAGCTTCTCTCCCAGGCCCTAGCTGGAGTTCACCTCCTGTTGGCACAATTAGGAGCCACTAGGACCACTCTTTGCCCTGGTGCCTTGATCTAACAATGAGGTTCCCATGCCTCAGTAAGCATCTCTTCCCCTCAATACATTCTTCTTCTCCCTCCTGACACATTTTAGTTCCCAGGACTCAATTTCTCATTAGTCCTATTTGGAGATCCTGTTTCACTCTTGAGATCCTACTTAGAGCCCATGCTCTTAATCCTGGCCTTCAACAGATGCCTCTTTGTTGGTGATTGTGTCTTCCAGCTATCACCTGCCCTAGCTTCACCACTGCTGAGTCTCCCCATGTGTTGAGGGCTTCCTATATTCTCCCTGGCCTCTGACTGATGGTGACCATTTCCTGGCTCCTTCCTGCATCACACCCCAGTTTTTGCTTTGCCTGACTAGAGGGGTCTAATGCCAGCCCCTGGCCCTCACTCCTCCTCCCACCTGTGATCCTTTCCCCATATACACCCCAAATTCCAGTATCCATGCCTCTTTGATAAATCCTGAGGTGTCCTTTTGGTATAGGCTAGAATCCATGGGGCAGACTATATGTAAATTATCAGATGGTTTCTGATTTATAAATGAGTTTTGCTTCCCAAATAAGTCAATTCCTAAGAGAATGTTTGAATCTACAGGAACATACATTGCAGAGTTGATGTTTTAAGTTGTAGTTGGGCTCTCATACCAGCCCACAAAAAGCTTGTTTGATCCAAAATGTATCAGAGGTACTATACTCAAGCTTTAGCTCAACTCTGACAAAAACTGGTTCTGTAATGAACTGGAATTTGGGTTTTAAGTAACAGTCCCAGGATCAAGCTCCTGAGCTTCAGCAGTTGGAAAGGGAACTTCAGTGGTTTCCAACCAGGGCTGATGGAATCAGAAAGGTACAACTGGAATGCAACAAGTTCATTCCAGCTGGAGTAGGAATGAAAGAGTTAGAAGCAAATTGATATCCGTTGTTGCCACCAGGAACTGAGGGGTGGGCAGCCCAGCTGGTGGGGAAGGGGAGCTAGAAAACACACTGTTGAGAAGCCTCACCTCTGAGCTGTCAATGTGATTGGTAGAGAGACAAAGAACTAACAGGGCTCGGGATGGTCACAGGGACACTTGTGGTATCAGATCTGGCAGAGGATAAAGCTGGCACAGGCCAAGAATATGAAGAAGAGAGATGTAGGGAATGGTAAAACCTATGGGAATTTCTGCCCAGAACCCCCTTTGGAGGAACTGTCCTCTACTCCCCACTGTACCCACAGCCATGTCATTGCAGCCTGGGGCCACCAGGGTAACTCAGTGACTGTACCTGAACTAAGTAGTTTGGACAAAGGACGGACCTTTCACCTTCCCAGGAATTTGATTTTAGGATCAGAATAATTGAGGCAATCTCAGTGTAGCTGTATATAAAATATAGCAATTCAGGTACTGTATGTGAGCATGTTATGCCATGTGGCCATGGAACAGAGAAAAGTGACTTGTGGCAGAGAAGAATTCATTCACTTGTTCATTCATTTATTCAGTGAGGGGGGAAAAGGAAAGGCAGAGGACGGGAACTAATGCGTAATAAATGCTTAATATGTGCTAAACAGGACATTATACAGATGTGGCCAAGGAAACCAGACTATGGTTCAGGGACAGTGGGGAGGAATAATTTGGTTGTGATGATTAATTTGGCACAACTAGGAGCCACAGACTACGGAACTACCTTGGCTTTTTGGGGTATCCCTCCAAGGCTCCCAGACCTACCAATAAAAGGGGTTTCTCCTCTCTTGCTGAATGTTGCAGACCTCAAAGAACCTCCATGGATAACTTCTGAGAGTTAGTTACTTCATGTTTTCTATATGCACACAGGAAAAATTAACCATCTAGTCTGAATTTTCACTGTGTTCTGAATGGAAAACTGAGAGCAGTGTCGATGAGAAGGAAGTATCCTGAGACAGAATCCCCAGCAATCGGAGGGTGAGTTAAGTACCTTCCTTAACATTATGCATAATTGGGTGTTTAGTTAATGCTTCATGGTTTAATTGATGTATTCTCGCTTACAAAAATGTATCTTTTTGATATCTTCAAAGAAACGCTATTACACACATTATATACAATAGCACATTATACTGACAAGACCACAGAACAATAATATAATCAGGGATGAATACTATTGTATCCCACAAAAATAAAGCCAAACCGTAATTAACAGACTCAGTGACTCAAGTGCAGTATAACATTTCCAAGCTTGTGTGATTTAAGAGTACTACAAATGCAATCATTACTTTTCTAAATTGATAGCGCTCCCAAGAATCACTGTTTAGATGCAATTCTATGGTACTCTTGACTAATGTGGCAAGCTAACCCAAGAGGAAAACTGTGTGTATTAGTCAGGGTTCTCCAGAGAAATAGGACAAATAGAATCTCTATGGGGAGGTACATAGAAAGAGATTTATTACGAGGGATTGGCTGACACAAATATGGAGGCTGAGGAGTCCCACTCTTACCATCTGCAAGCTGGAGGCCCAGGGAAGCCGGTGGAGTGGCTCCAGTCCAAGCCCAAAAGCCTGAGAACCAGGGCAGCCAGTGGTGTAAGTCCAAGTCTGAAGACCCAAGAAGCAGGAGCATCATGTTCGAGAAGAGGAGAAGATGGATGTCCCAGATCAGGCAGAGAGCAAATTCATCCCTCCTCTGCCTCTTTGTTCTAGTCAGGTGTCCAACGGATGAAGGAGGATACCCCTCATCTGTCCATCATCTTTCAGTGGACAAAGCTTGCCCACACTGCTGAGGGTGATCTTTACTCAGCCTACGGCATTTGAAGAGATTCAAATGCTAATCTCTTCTGGAAACATCCTCACAGACACACCCAGAAATAGTGTTTTACCAGCTGTCTAGGCATCCCATAGCTCAGTCAAGTTGACACATAAATTTAACCATCACATTATGTTTCATGTTTCTACAGTCTCAAGACAAAATAATGAGAAGTTATTACTCTCAGTCTCCATCCTGACCCATCTCTTTCAATTGCTACACACAAAAAGAGGAAAGTTGAACTTTCCCTGCCCCAGAGAATTTTGTTTTCAAAAACCTAGGCAAAAAGCAGAATTGTCCAGCAAGGCGGAGAATGGCTATTTTGTTGATGGGCAGTGTGTGAACACTGAGGGGCAGTGGAAGCTGTCCCAGTGACCGTGTTGGCCAGACCTGCCATCTTTAAACAGACCCTGCTGCCAAGAGCTGTGGCCCCTGTGATGAATAGAACAGCAGAGCAGGGGTGTCGCCAGCGCATTTGACACCGGGAACCAGTAATTTTTTTTTTGACACCCTTATTTCCATAAGATAAAATTATTTTTAGAATAATCACATAATAATTACTTTCTTGATTCACTGCTTAGCTTTAAAACAATTAACAATTAAAAATATAATATTTCAATTCAGAAGATGTTATACAAATTCAGTAGAATATTTCACGTAAGAACTAAAATGCACTAACCAAACAAAAATATTATATGTTGCAGTTTGCACTGATTCACTGTTTTAAATTTTAAACACAAATAAAAATTGTAAGTTGCCATATAGAATGGGAGAACTGAAATAACCGAAGCTCTGTTTATCCAACTGTACAGTGACTGTGTTATCACCGCTTCTTTCAGTCTACTGGTCAAATGCAGGAATATGTAGTGCCACAGGGATGCACACAAGTGATTCCTAATCTTTAGGAATATGTCACTAAACAAATGTATATGACTGACCCATGGCAGGGTTGAAGTGGGGAGAAATAATAACTGAAAATTGTTCCAATTAAAGCCCATGTAGAATGAAATATTTATGAAAGGATAAGTAATAAAAAGTGCAGCCAGGCACGGTGGTGCACACCTGTAATCCCAGAACTCTGGGAGGCTGATGGGGGAGGATTGCTTGAGCCCAGGAGTTCAAGGCTACAGTGAACTATGCTCGCACCGCTGTACTCCAGGCTGGCAACAGAGTGAGACTCTGTCTTTTAAAAAAAAAAAAGACTAACTTGTAGAATACATATATATTATTTAAAAATATTCATAGTAATTGTTAAGAATTACCAGTGCATGGGCTGGGCACGGTGGCTCACACCTGTAATCCTAGCACTCTGGGAGGCCGAGGCGGGAGGATCCATCGACGTCAGGAGTTCGAGACCAGCCTGAACAAGAGCGAGACCCCCATCTCCACTAAAAATAGAAAGCAATTAGCTGGACAACTAAAAATATATGTAGAAAAAATTAGCCGGGCATGGTGGTGCATGCCTGTAGTCCCAGCTACTTGGAAGGCTGAGGCAGAAGGATTGCTTAAGCCCAGGAGTTTGAGGTTGCTGTGAGCTAGGCTGAGGCCACGGCACTCTAGCCAGGGCAACAGAGCGAGACTCTGTCTCGAAAAAAAAAAAAAAAAAAAAAGAATTACCAGTGCATGGTGATAATAAACAAGCAGAGAGACTTTTTAATCAGCATTATAATTGTTTTTAATTACCTATAAAATGCATCCCCTTATGCCTGCACCTGGGGGAATCTCTTCCACCATCCCACTCTTGGTACTCACAGATTGTTTTGAATTACATAAATCTCTTCAGGATGTTTGTGCTACCAAGGGGAGAGGTAAAGGTCTCCCAAAATATGACTGAGATAGAATTTCCTACCAATTAAATTGGTGCTAGGCATCAGATTTCATTTGATTTTAAGAAATGATTAAATGTGTCTTTTCTTCACTAGAGTGTTGTAAATTCATATCAGTTATAATAATATTGCCATAACATAGCTAACAGTAATATATTACATACTTAATCATTTTTTTGTAATAAAAAATCCAAGCATACTTAGATTATTTTTACTGGTATAATATAGGAAGAGATGGTCAAATTTTCAAAAACTTATAAATCAATCATAGAACTTTGTAATGTTTTTTTCTAGATAAATTTCCTACCAAAAACCTTCCACAGGTATGGTAAAAAATAATTATTTTTTCCCCTCTTCAATGTGTTAGTCACTAAAAACGTTCCAGGCTTGAAAATTACTCAGCCTGTGTTTCCCCAGGTTACACCATCCTAGGAGTAAAATTGTCTCATATAAATAGTAATTAAAAGCATTTCGTTGCTTCAGCTCAACCTACTATTTCAGCACTTCAGTCATGTTCCACCTTCCCAATTACTTGGATTTATTTATATGTGAATTCAGGAGGACAGCTAATTTTTGAAAACAAATAAGCCCTCTTAGTTGCCATCAGCTCAGAGATCTCTACTGCCCCTGAAAGCCTCGGAGCCAGGAAGCCTCGTAGAATGTCACAGTGGCCCTCTGTTTCCCCTGAGGACATCAGTGCCACCTCCACAAAGCTGTTGCTGTCAATGCTGCTGCCAGTACTGGTGCAGTGGCCCAGTTTAGGCTTGAGCTGTGAGACTCCTATGTACATTTGAATATTGGTAAAAGCACTGAGATTACAACCAAAGTTAAGAACATGGACACTGTATCCCAGAAGGAGAAGAAGGTAAGAATGTTCCCCAGGAGGTGTGAGGAATCTGAGATGGCCAAGAGGCAGTCCCAGGTCCAGTGTATAGAAAACATGGTAATTTCTCCCGGTAGGTGCATCGCTACCCTAGGCACCCAAACTTCAGACCAGCAGAATCCACCTCCATCCAACTCCTAGACCCACATAATCTGGCCGAGAGAGAAAGGCACAATCTTTGAGTAAATATCACTTTAGACTAGTTTCTCTGGCCATACATATCTAACAGAACCTTGGTAGACTGACTATAAATTTTGTCCTTGGGAACTGCTGGTTCCATGAACCTAAGCTAAAGATCTGGATGGGTTAGCCTACCTTTCTTTGTCTGTTTTGTGCCGCTGTAACAGAATTCCTGAGACTAGGTAATTTATAAATAATAGAAGTTTATTTCTCACAGTTCTGAAGGCTGGGAAGTCCAAGATCAAGGTGCCAGAATCTTGTGAGGATCTTCTTGATGTATCATCCCACTGCAGAAGGTGAGTGGAATGGTCTGGGAGAGAGACAGACAGACAGACAGACACAAAGGGGGACCAAACTTGTCTTTTTACAAGAAACCCACTCCAGAGGTAACTAACCCATTCTCATGACAACAGCATTAATCCATTCATGGGGGCAAAGCCATTGTGGCCTAATCATCTTTTAAAGGTCCCACCTCTTAATACTGCTACAATGGCAATTAAATTTCCAACATGTGCCTTTAGGGGCACATTCAAACTACAGCACTACCCCAATTCTGCCATTCTCTAGGATCTGCCTGTCCCTGGACCACCCGTTCTACCATACTTAACAGTCTCCATCTGGGTGGTGCCTCTCCCATATTTACGCCAGACCCCAACAACAAAAATCACAGTTTCCATTTCAATCTGGGAGAAGGGGGAAGGGTGAGTTACTCTTTATGACCACACCTGATGGATCATAAATGCTAAATGAATGGAAGCTTTTTTCTTTCTGTTGGACAGAGGAGGACAGGTTAAACAATGACTATTAAAAAATTATTAAGCACAGGTTACTGCACTTTAAAGAAAACCCCTCAGGGAATAGAAAATAACATATTGACAAATGAAACTCTAATCAAATTGCCTCCTGAAATGAGGGAGAGACCCTTTTCCCACTGCCCACATCTTGGGAGTTCCAGGAAAAGAGGAGGGTCACAAATCAGCCTCTGGGTTGTGTTATGATACAGTAACCTCTACCAGGAGCCAATCTTTTTTTTTTTTTTTTTTTTTGACAGTCTTACCTCCAGAAGAGTTGGAAAAGAATCTCCTCTCACCTCAAGTCACAAGTGTTTCACGGTGTGACATTCTGTGGAGCATTCGTATCACTTATTGGTGACAGCAACCACTTCTTGATAAAGTGCTATTTGTCTTCATACTCACTAAGTTGGTCCCCAGCCCCCGATTCTGCACTAGTTCAGTCATATGCTTTATGTTAGGACACAAAATCCTTGAACATCTTGACATGGTGATGCTCATCTCAAAGGAGAAAGATGTAAATAGCCACATCCACTGGGCCATGTGCCAAGAGCCTTTTTAGCTTAGTCACAGGCCAGAACATTTGCCAGGTATGTTCGGGTCTTGGATAAAATCTGACACGTCTTTCTATGTCAAATTGTGAACTCTAAGTGTGGCTGCTGCTTCTGTCCTGCAGCTTCTTCAGGAGGGAAAGGCTGCACTTGGGCCAGGGACCCTTACACGAGTGCCCAGTGCTGAGAGTCCCAGGGTAGATCCCAGACAGTCCCTCCTCTTAGGGGAGGGGATACCGTGCGGACCCTTTTAATAATCATAATAATATGAATGTAAAAAGTATATGATGTATAACTTTATATTATGAAATATGCATGAAAAAGTATATACACATATAAAGTACATAAAAGATGAATATCCTCTCATAAATCATTGGAGGTGTCCAGGAGTAGAAAAGCAAGTACGGCATAGAAGTTAAGACGATGTATTGTCGGGGTTAAGAAACATGAGCCAGACAGCAGGGGTTAAATTTCTCTTTTGCCCCTAAGTAGTCATGGAACCTTATGGCTCTGTGACTTTGACCTCGGTTTCCCATTTCTGCAAAGGAGATAATCATAGCTCCTACCTCAAAGGACTTTATGAGGATCAAGTGAGTCAGTACGTGTGCGGTGCTTAGTACCTATCTGGCATGCGGAAGGTGTCAGCAAACGGTGACCATTAGCATTAATTGTGTTTATATGTGGTTGGGACCCTCTGGTGGGAAGGAACAGAGGGCCACTCTGCTTTTTTCTGGGAATGAGGGAGCATTGCAAGGCCACACATGACAATAAGAACATTAAGAGTTAAATAGACACCTGCACCCGAATGTTTATAGCAGCACAATTCACAATTGCAAAGATGTGGAAACAACCCAAGTGTCCATCAATACATGAGTGGATTAATAAAATGTGGTATATGTATACCATGGAGTACTACTCAGCTTTAACAAACAATGGTGATATAGCGCCTCTTGTATTCTCCTGGAAAGAGCTAGAACACATTCTACTAAGTGAAGTATCCCAAGAATGGAAAAACAAGCACCACATGTACTCACCATCAAATTGGTATTAACTGATCAACACATAAGTGCACATATAAGAATAACATTTATTGGATGTTGGGCAAGGGGGAGCGGGGGGAGGAGGGGACGGGTATATGCATACACAAAGAGTGCAATGCACACCATCCGGGGGATGGACACGCTTGAAGCTCAGACTTGGTGGGGGG
>RJWJ010050098.1:0-10032 GCA_004363605.1 Indri indri | reverse complement strand
ACTACAGGCACGCGCCACCATACCCGGCTAATTTTTTCTATATATATTTTTAGCTGTCCAATTCATTTCTTTCTATTTTTGGTAGAGACGGGGTCTCGCTCTTGCTCAGGCTGGTCTCGAACTCCTGAGCTCAGAACAATCCGCCCGCCTCGGCCTCCCAGAGTGCTAGGATTACAGGCGTGAGCCACCGCGCCCGGCCACAAGAGGCTTTTAAGAGGAGATTCATACAACCTGATTTTATTTTTTAAAGGCAAATTGTATGAGTTTCAGTCCTGGCTAGGTTCGAAAAACAGGGATTGAATGTAGCCTCCTGCCTGGAAAAAAAAAAAAAAGTCAGAATATATGAATCAACAGATTTCAAGTAATGGACATCAAGCAGTGAAGGACAGTGATCCCTGAGAAACAGGAAACAATCACGCTTCTTCTGACTGCCTTAGCATACTGCCTTGAGAGGGATTCTAGGCTACAATGAAGGAAAAGGGAAGGGAAGCAGAGTCTTGAGTTGAGGAAATTAAGCTGTATGGTCAGGGAGGACAATCAAAATCCTTAAAGACACAGTCCCAAACACCATAATCACGAATGTTAAAATCCTGAAAGACCAAAACCTCTAAAGCCTTAAATATTAAAAATCACAATATCAAAATTCCAAAAATGTAATTCTGGAAAAAAATAATTCTTTAAAAGATATTTATGTACATTTTTAAAAGGGGATTTATTTGAGAAACATAAAAGAATGGCAGAGCACTTCATAGGCCACTCTACACAATAAAGATGGATACAAATGGTCAATAAAAATATGAAAAACTGCTCCGCTTTATTAATTATAAAAATGTATATTAAGAAAACTGTGAAACAACCTCTTTCATCTATCAGACTGTCAAAAACTGAAAAATTGGTTTCTTCCAGAAACAGCCCATATGCTGGTGAAAATGTAAAAGATACAGATGTCTAAAGACAATCTGAACTTTTATATTGGAATTTTAAATAAACATGTTGCCAAATCAATTTCACATCAGGAATTGTAGAAAATAAAATAATAATACATGGAGAGATACTCATCGAGTATTGTTTAAAATAACAATAAAATTTAAATAATCCATATATTCATCAACATGACTTCATTAAATAGAACACAATATCCTTCTATCAGTAACGTGGAATACTAAAGACTGTTACAAAAAAGGGGAAGGGATCAACTAGATCTAGATCCATGCTCAAAATATGTTATTTAGTGAATTATTTTTGAAATAGCATATATTTCATGATCCCATTTATGAAAATGTATGCGTATATTCAGGTATAGATATACCCTTCAACGTTTGGAATATATATTTTTCCAGCCCTAACTGTAGCTATTCCTTAGTGGTAGAGAGAGGGTCAGTGGATGGGAGGGTAGGTAATATTACAAGGGAATTTTCACTTTTTACATATATCTCAATAGTTAATTTTTGCAATGGGCAGATACAATAAGGATTTAAAGATATTTTTCATTTTGAAAAAATAAAAATCAATCCAATATAGCCTAATGAAAACTTAGAATTAAGTTAACCCTTTTGGGAGAATGCATGCACTCAATCTTTGTAAAAATAGAACAGGGTTTAGAATCACATGGTGAGTTAGAATCATCCCTTTACTACACACTGTCTGTGTGAACCCAGGCATTTATTTAAATTCTCTGACACCGAGAGTCTTGATCTGTATGGAGGAATAATACTACCTACCTCAGAGAGATAACTGAGAATACGTAAGTCAGCATCTATAAAGCATATACCACAGATTGTTCATAAGATGCTGATTTCCTTACCTTTAATGAAATGCAATTCAATGTACACATTGTCTTCAGATAATCAGGGCATTTCCTAAATCTCTGAAGTATACCTAAGAAATGTCTCAATAATGCACTGGATCTTTCTTAGCATGCCATACTTTAGGGGCTAGACAAGGAAACCATCTTACAGTGTAGCGTTTTGAAACTTCACAACCTACATCTAGAAAATAGAATCCAAGAAAGGTAGCCTTACACTGAAATTTTTCTATATAAATGGTATTAGGCATGGTCCTAACAGGAGGAAAAATGTTATTAAATTTTCACAAACTGAATACAAATAAAGCTGGTGTCAAAACTACAAAAATATGTAACAAAGAGTAAAACGGTTTATTCTTTACTTGGACACATGCCCTCTCCTGCTGTGGTCCATAAGCAGGTGGCACAGGCTGGTACAGGTGGTCCTTTATGATTGTGTGCATAAAATAACTGAGTCATTTTCTGATTGGTAAATAATATGCAATGTCAGACTCTCCACACCATCTGTGTCACTCACCACCACAGTTTTCTGCAAAACTGCCAGCAGCGCAAGCCCAGCGCCTCATTGTTGGAGAAGTCGCAGGAAGAAGTACTTGGCATCCTTGGCAAAACTTAAATCTGTTCACAGTATTGAACCTGACATATGCCCCGAAGCAGAGCGTGTATGCTACCCTAATGATCTCTCCCGCTGTTTTATAATCAGAGACATAGATGGAGGGAGTGATGCCATTTTTTCATTTGGCATGGGTCAGCCTCCTGGACTCTCTTTTGGGCCAAAAAAAAAAAAAAAAAAAAAAAAAAAAAAGCTCTCATATTTGTTTAGGAGAATTAATGTGCAGATTACTAAACACAACCATTTTACTATTTCCCACTATTTACTACATGCAAAGATTTGTGTTTATTTTTAAATCCTTGTTCTAGCTTTCTTCACTTTGGGGGATTCTTTTTCTGTATTATTTGAAGGAAGTGGTGCTAACTGCCAATCATTAGTCTCAACAATTTAGATAGACTCCTTGAAGTTTGGGGGAGCCTGGGTGGTACTTGCCTTGTCAACTTCTCTTTTCATCGAAGGAAAGGAGCACTGAGTCGGGGCGCATATGTTGGCTTCAGTCTCAAGGCGTCTGGTATTGACAGAAGCTAAAAGTCATAGCCTCAGCATGCATCATGCAGGGAACGTCCTGGAAAGACTTCTCCTTCCATCCCTCTTTTTTGTTGTTTCCTTTCACATTATTCGCAATGAGCCATATCCATATGGTGGTAGTGCCAGATCCAGGAGTTATCATGTTTTGCCAACTCTCTTCTAGACTAGGGCTTTCACATTATCCTTTGGTATTAAAATTAGCTAAAAAGAAAATTAACATGACTTCAAAGACTCCACGATTTCTGTGAAAAAAGCTCCACACAAAATTTCATTCAATAGAGAAACAGAGAATTTCGATCATGATTTTTAAAAATAATGCACGCAAAATTAATATAGTCGTAAATTATAGATAAATTCCACAAGTAAACCCAACAGCTAAATACAACTGATGATCTAGTTGCAAGAAAATATAAAAAAAACAGACAATAGACATATATAATACTGTAACAAATCTGATATAAACATACTTGCTTAGGGATCCCTGGGCATTCTTTTTTTGTAGCATGTTAAGAGCAAATGTCATGATTATTATTTTAATCCATCTAGTGCTCAATATTATTTTAAGCCTGTTTTACAAAAGATAGCTACCAAAATATGATATTCGGAGAAGAAACCATCATGATTGCACTGCACAAAATCCCATGTTTCTTATCAGTAAAATGTAGACCAATCTAAGCTCGGGTAAGAAAATAAAATTAAAGTCTCAATTATAAACTTAAAATGATATATATAGAAAAAAGTTATAGCTGTCTGAGAAAGATTTGTAAATATAAACTTAATATCGTACTAGTTACTTCACACTTAATTTCGTCCATATTATTACCACACTATTTTCCTATAAATCAGTAAGAGATGATCTAAAGAAATTATACAGTCTAAAGACAAATTATTAAGTTCACTTTGATCTCTATCAGGCTATGGGATTGTGCCCTTAAATACATTTTTATGAATATTTAGCATCTATATGTTCATTCTTTCATTTGGTTACTAGAATTTTGTTGTTGCCATTATTTTGTGCTCGTGTGTTTGTGAGGCAGTTCTCCCCAGTGCATTTTGTTTAATGATTTTACACAGTGATTCATTGAGTGTCAAGCACTAATTTGGTCCACGTTCTGCACTGTCCACCTTTCTACTGGAGCTGGTTACAGTGCCCTTACTCCAGTTTATGATCTCCTGCTGCTCCTGTCCTGCAGGCAAGTATCGGGGGGTGCCGGGCTGTGGAGTCTGTGTTATTAGTATGTTGCAATAGGAATGTAGTATCCTCAATGTTTTATTGCATGTAGAAACAGCTCTTACAGTAAACTGGCCTACAACCAAAAAATCTTTGGGTAATCCAACATTTAGGGGCCTGTATGTAAACCCTGCATGATACGGAGAGGTTAAGAAGAGCCATCAACAGAAAAGAACATTGGGAAAGGATTCGACTCCTCTGATTACTTATAATAGCAGGTGAGGTCATTAGCCCCCACAGTACTTGTTTGAAACCTAAACAGGTACAGCAACTCACCATTAGGATCAATCCATTACTGAATTAGAAATACGACTGAATTTAGCAACAAATTTGTGCCAACATTACTTCTAGCAGCAGTAGGTTTTCAGCAGCAGATTGGCACCGTGACAGAGTCCATAATTTTCACAGTATGTGTTTCATAATTTGTCATGCACACTCTGATTGCTTGGCATATTGGCAGAGTCCACAGTGCTCTCTAAATGTCACCAAATGCATTTGAGGTTTTGTCATGCACGGTCTGAGCAAGTGACACAACACAGCCGTGTGGCCAGGTTCAGAGCTGATTTTTGCACTCCTTGTAAGTGAGTGCTCTCAAGCTCAGCCACCAGTGACAAGGGGCCTGGTGGGGGCTGCACAGCCCTTCTCTTGAAGCTGCTGATTTTTAATTCTGTGTCAAGTGATCATATGGATGCTGCCAGGAGAAAATGCTATTACGCTGCAGGTGTGACACACACAGCGCAGAAATTCTTGCTTGATAATATTCTTTTCAAATCATTCCTTGTAGTGTACTTAACATTTTCTTGTACAAGTACAAAGAGCATTTCACAAATTAGAAGTAAAAAGTAGGAGAGTAATAAATATGAATAGAGGGTAAAGAAAGCTATATTACAAGAAATTACTCCGTTAAGAGATCAAACGAGATGTCTCTGCTGATTTTAACAGAAAGGTAAAGCCGTGTTGGGATCAGAGAATCCTGGGCTTGTTGTCATAACACCTGGTTTCTGTAGAAACAGCATCTGAGTTTAAGCAAACCATCCATCCTTTTTTGGCCTCAGTTAATGAGGAAGTTGGATGAGAGCACCTCTAAGGGTGCTTTCATGTCTGTACATTCCATTGTTCTAAGATAGGCGCGTGAGTTTATTAATATCTTTCAGTCATCTGACCCGTTTGCCTGAAATGATTGCATAATGCTTTTCCAGTCTTTAGTAAAAGCTTCAAGAGCTACATCTGCTGGAAGCTTTTCATTGTCTAGGATTCCAGTCATTATCTTATCACTTTTAGTCACTGTCTTTTAGAAGGAGAAAGAAAATTAGTCTTTTTTATACATTTGGGTCCTGTGGATGCACCTGTGACTATGAAATCTGTTTGATGATAAATAACTCACATATGCTCGAGAGTGCTGTCTTGACATGTGAGGGTAGAGACCTTCACAGACATGTGTTGTAAAAACCAATAGCTGTGACTTTGTATTTGCTTGTGGATCAGTGAAAGTAGAGAAGGACTTCGAGGCTAATAAACACTGTTTAGGCAGGGAGGGAAGCTGAGGCTTTTATGGGAGATTTTGAAAGATCTACCATCAGATCCACCCTTACATGCAATGCACAAAAAATACAGATATAAAAGTGTACACACATACAGTAATCACAAACACATACCTATTAGTCAAAGTTGTGATATAAAAAAATATTGTGAAACATATGATATTTTTCATTTAAAAATGCAAAAATCTGGGGTCATTTTGTTAAGAGCTATAGCTTTACTGGAAAAGAAATATTCCCTCTTCTGAAAAGGCCACCAAGAATTAGCCTTTATTGAAAATATTATTTATTTCAATTTTCCTGTGATCAACTATTCTTGGGACAAGGAGAATTGTCATCACACTTCCCTGATTTCTAGGGAAAAAACCGGTTTTCCACAAACTTTTTATGTGGACGATTTCTCTCCATTCACACACACAGCCAAACCCCTGCTGTAAACCAGGTGGTAATTGAACCTCATGTACTCAAATCTCAACAGACCACACATAAGCAAGTGAGGATTCGCTTAGGTCTTATTTATTTTTTTCCCTAGGGTCTGATAAAAATTGGGTATTTTACTTTTCAAATTCTATCAGATTGATTTGTATAACTGATTCTGTACCTTTTATTAGTTAACTTTCATAATTGATTTGTTCTGATCATTAAAGGTTCAATTTTGTTATTCTAGAATATACCTCATTCTGTTCTCCAAATACTCTTGTAAAATTATGTCCCAAAGTAGAAAACTATATACCTTTCATATATAGATGTTTTTCATATGCTTGTAGTGAACTACCTATAAATAATACTGACCTGAGTGTACTAAGAAAAATAGGCTTAATACTTTTTATACAACAAATATCTAACTTAATCTTTTCTCTGAGATGCCATCCTCATAAAATGTTTGTGAAGGTATATAAATCAATCCGTAGTTTCTGCACACTTAGCCACCTATAGCCCTCATACCCATAAAGAACTTTCTGTTTTTTAACAGCTTTACTGAGATATCATAAAGACCTTTTCACATGCACTTATGAAAGATTACCCATTTTCAGTTATACCTTAAATATGCACATATACACACACATATAAACATGCCTGTCTAAAGATATTTGGTCAATAAATTGATAAGTTGAAGTATTTGCTTGATTTGAAATATTTGCTTTCAACTTCTTATCATTTCTTCTATTCAAGTTGTTAGAACCAAGAACAGATACAAAGCAAAAAGCCAAAAGACAATAACGAACACACATTGAACCAGAATGAAGCAAAACATTTCATGTTTTAAGTTGTCAATCTAACTAATTTTCAAGGAGATGTGAGTCTATAGCCCTTATTAACAATACGGTAACTTTGGAGGCTTGGTTGTTTTGTTTTGTTTTTGGAAAACTCAGTAAAAACCTGTGTTAGTCTTATCTTCTGCCTTAGTTCTCCCTGTCCCATCCACAGTTGTTCATTTACCTTCTATGAACATTGGGTGCTTTCATGCAAACACATGCACAGTTTTTCTCCTGTTCTATTTTCCTGTGTTTCCTCATTTGCATTAAAGGACTGTATGATGAGTAGAGCTTATTCATTTGATACTGTTTCCCTAACCAGAATTGTATCAGCTCATCTTTTGCATTAGCTTCAGTGATCTAAGTTTCTGTTTAAATTTTATCCATAACTCATTCCCTGATAAAAGAGCTAATAAAAGTATTTTTGTTAGAGGCATGCTACCTTCATCACTAAAGAAATAAAAATAAAAATGAATTAGCTTCTAGAAAGAAGATCAAGTATTCGCTGTGTATTAAGAAGCAGAAAGTCTATCTCTTCCCCAAACCTCCCAGCAGTAACCATAAAATCACTTTTGCTTCTACTTCAAATGCCTTTATAGTATAACGTCCTGAGTTTTCAAGTGGCGCTTAGCCTACCAAGATAGATTTTCTTGGAGCAGAGTATTAGCTTTTGTCAACTTTTCACACAAACCGAAGTTGCACCATCCCATTACAATCATGGGTCTTTCCATTGTGAGTGATACATTAAAGTCACATTATACATTTGAAGAAGTCATCATGAAATAATACATCTTTTCTTATGCAAATTACCAGAGCAGCTTAGAAGAAAAAACTGGTTAAAGATAAATTTTAAAGATTTTCTGCACCTATTTAGCCAATAATTGCTAGTCTTCTTTTACTTTGCAATGTAAATATAAATGAAGTTCTTGCTGTCATGGAGTTTATATGCTCCTGGGGGAGAGAAACAATAAAATAAACTATCAATTTATGTATGTGTGAACGTAAATATGCATATGCATAGATACATAGTGTGTAATACGTGCACAGACACACCTCATAGATATATGTATATGCATACACAGATGTATACATATCCATCAATTCATATCATATGTATGTATGCATATTGTGTGTGTGCACTGAGGTGTGTACCAGATAACAGTAAATGACTTACAAAGAAATTTAATGGACAGTAGAAAATGAACCATACCTGGTTTTCTCAGAAAGCACGTCTCACACACTATGTGGAGACAGTGGTGAGGAACCGTGGGGAGGCAAGAGGGCATCCTTTGCTCCATCTACTCGGCCTTCTCTGTTCATATATGTGGCAGGATGCGTACTGGAGATCAACAGAAAGCTACCCTCACTCTCCTTTTTTTCTTTTTATTCTGCCTCCAGAGAGCAGAAATTGTTGTGCTCTTCTTCACAACTGAAGATCCAATATTCCTAGTATTTTATGATGCTACACCCCATTTCTGTCTTTTATTACAATTTCAATGGTAAACTGGAGGAAGGTGAATCAGACACTATTAGCCAGCCACCCTCTTAATTAAATGTTCCAATATTCCTTTTAATATTCTGAGAGAAACCATTCAAGCAAATGACAAAACGTGAAGATAGCCTGTGTATTTCGTTTGAAAACAGTTATACATTATCATAAATCATGTTCATACTATAGTATAGTATAGTATAGTAGGCTACTGCAATTAGTGATATTTGCATGTAACTAAGGTGAGCACTTCTGGCCTCAGTAGAGAGCAAGTGTTGTACTGGAAAGGTAAGCACTATTTCTGATTGCTTCAACATTTAATTCCAGCTCCTGTCAAGAGAAAGAATCTGTTACCATGCAATTTTCCTCTTCCCATATTTAAATTAACATTAGAAAGAAGACCCTATCTTAAGCCAAACCATCTTCGGTGCCATATTTTGTGCTACCCCAAATTCCAGTAGAGAGTGCAGAGGAACCTCTCCCAGCCACAGCTGTAAGTACCTTCACACGAACTTCCCTGGATTGCCAAAGGCCTACTGGAAATTTCCACCCTCCTTTCCCATGGGTATCTTGAACTCAATGTGACTAAAACAAATCATTATTATTTCCCCCAAAACTATCCCTTCTCTACATATTCTTTTTTTTTTTTTTTTTTTTTTTTTTGAGACAGAGTCTCACTATGTTGCCTCGGCTATAGTGCCGTGGCATCAGCCTGGCTCACAGCAACCTCAAACTCCTGGGTTCAAGAAATTCTTCTGCCTCAGCTTCCCGAGTAGCTGGGACTACAGGCACGTGCCACCATGCCCGGCTAATTTTTTCTATGTATTTTTAGTTGTCTGACTAATTTCTTTCTATTTTTAGTAGAGATGGGGTCTCGCTCTTGCTCAGGCTGGTCTCAAACTCCTAACCTCGAGCGATTCTCCCGCCTCGGCCTCCCAGAGTGCTAGGATTACAGGCGTGAGCCACCACTCCCAGCCTCTACATTTTCTTTCTAAGTGAATAGGACCCACATCTACCAAGTTTCCCAAGCCAGAAACATTATTGTCATGCTAAACTTGTTCCTCTTTCTCACCTCTCTCCATCCATCCTCCCCAATACCTGCTGCTTCAGTCCCCTAAAGTCAGCTCGCAAGCCTTCTCTCATCCCATGACATTTGGTGCAGTGTTAGTTTCTTGCCTAATACTTATTCCCTCATCCTTTTTGTTCTTCTAACAGAACCATGATTTTATTCAGGTAGAAGGTCAAATGCTTCAAGGAAGGCTGGGTCTCTCCTGGGCCTTAGTATGTGAGTCTTGATTTATCCCAACCAACACTGTACAATGGAACTTTCTGCAGTGACGGAAATGATTTATAATCTGTGCTGTTCAATATGGTAGCCACTGACTATGTGTGACTGTTACACATTTGGATTGCGACTAGAGCAAATGATGCACAGAATTTTTAATTCTATGTAATTTTACTTAATTTAAATTTAAATAGTCACATGTGACAAATGACTACATTATTAGGCAGTGCAGATAACAATCAGGGTGTTTCCTTATCACTCACGGATGATTCGTGCAGGAATGGACGT
>RJWJ010050096.1:0-10025 GCA_004363605.1 Indri indri | reverse complement strand
AGATGACCCTAGCCCCCCTTAAAGCACCCGCCTGAGAAAGATCAAGGCTGCCGGAAGAACTTACAGTCTGTTCCAGCCCACGCGAGGACAGGGCCCCTGTCCCGGCCTCTGTGGGAGGGCAAGCCTAACTTCCATAGGCGCCATCAGCAAACTCACAAGGGATTCACATGGACGGACAACCACTTTTTGTGGCTTTTCACTTCCCTGACCCTCCCGAGCCCCGACCCACCCTCTCCCCACTCCCTCTGTCTTGCTCTAAAACGCCGATCACCTCTGAACACATTGAAGGTGAGTTCAGTTCACACTGGACTCTTTCCCTGTTGCATTAGCTATTCCTGAATAAAACCTGTCCTGACCGCTCTCACTCATGGCCGGCTTTGTTTTCCTTTGACTTTCCTCCCCCAAGACCTTGCTTGCCCCTTGGTCGTGGCTTTCACCAGCTTTGTCTCCCCATTTATCTGCGATTTTCAAGGAGAAGGGACAGCGTCCAGCCTGAGGCTTCACCTGTGGCAGGGGGGTGGGGACACGGGTGGAGAAGTTCTGGAAAAGAGCAGGGGGTCTGAGACCTGGCTCCCCCCTTCCTAGCTGTCTCCAGCAGCTCTCTGAGCCTCAGTTTGCTCATCAATCCAATGGCGATCACTGTCTGGTTCCTGAAAGGACGCGCAAGATGCTGTATGTAAAAAGCCGGGATGTGCCAGTGACTCCAATTCATCGACAGAGTGAATGGATACGTTTGCAATTGTCTCATGTTCCTTCCAGACTCTAAGCTCCAGGGGGCCAGGGACGTGCCTCCATCTGTGTCCTTTCTAGCTCCCGGACACTGCTAGGCACTTAGCGGGTGCCCATTCAGTCCCTACTGATTGGGGATTAAAGTCACCAAGAGGGAGGAGGAGAATCAGGTGAGAGGGTGCCGTGGGGTTCCAGGGACAGGTGGCAGAGGCTGGCCTCATGGGAGAAGGGGCTCAGGGAAGTCCGGGGAAGCCTGGGCCACCTGCTTCCTGCGCTGTCCTCCCCTGAGATGGGACACAGAACGCGTGGTCAGTGTTTGCTCAGTAGTGCAGGGGCTTTGGGGTTAGACAGACCTGGGTTTGGACTCTAGTTCGGCTGTCCAGTCTGCTGTGTGACTTAACCTGGCCAAGCCGTTTCCTGGTCTGTGAAATGGGAGCGGCAACACCTACCTACCATGTAGAGTTATGGAGAAGGCCACAGGGGAAGCTACAGCTTTCAGCACCTGTGTCACGCCTAGGCCTCCTGGGATCCTCCGGCAGTCCTGCAAGGTGACTGTTGTCACCCCTATTTTACAAATGGGGAAACTGAGGCTCTGTAGCTCGTGGCCTAGGGTACAAAGCTAGGTGGTACTGGAGCCATGCCTTGAATCCAGGTGAGGACACCTGAGAACTGTTAATCACAGGGCAGCCTGGCCCGGCTGGGTGAATGCTGGTGCCACCTTGGCGGGGAGCAGGGAGGGTGGGTGGGTTTTGGCCAGGTGAGGTTGAGGGGCTGATCTACTTAGTATGAGTTGTCCCTGAGGCAGGGCCGCAAGTTCCACATGGAAGTGAGGGCATGGTCCCCCACTCCAGGGTGTGAAGGAGAGAGGCTTTGGTGACAAGGCTGAGCCAGGCTGAGACCACACAGCTGGCAGGAGAGGCGCATGCTCCCAGAGAGCCCACATCGTGGGGAGGGCAGCAGGCAGGCAGGTGAGCAGAGTTGGACTTCTGCCGGGGGCAACCCTGCCGCTGGCCCCACAACCCAACCCCACCTCCTCCCCCAGGCACAGTCCAACCCCCGAGACTCTGAGCAGGAGTCAGGTCCTCGGTTGCCATAACAACTGGATCCCGGCAGTAAAAATAGTAACTTATTTTTTATTCAACTTCTTTTGCTCTTGGAGAAGAAGAAAATCCATTTCCAGGCTTGTGTTTCAATTCAGGGGTCTCTTCTGGGGCCCTGAAGATCCCACTGTTTGAAGGTCAGTGGCAGGCAGGAGCCAGGAGAAGGCCAGAGGCCCTGGGAGGTGCAGCCCCAGCCTCTTGGGAGCTGTGGTCACCAGTGGCTGCCCTAGCTGGGCCTGGACTCCCTGGAGAAAGGGCTCCAGCCCTGGGGCAGCCTTGCACCTTGCAGGGGCTGTTCTGGGAAGGTGTTGCTGGTACCTGGGGCCAGGTGTGTCCTACTGCAGCTGACAGTGAGACCTGGGCCTGTGGGGTCAGAACAACAGCCACAGAGGTCAAGGTCAGGGCAGAAGCTGTGAAATACAAGGTGATGCGAGGGGATGAGAGGCGCTGACCGAGAGCTTCACTCGTTTTGTGACTGTGAGAAGAAGCACACGTCCCAGCCCAGCCAGGACACCCAAACGTATACGAGCAATTGAAACCAAAGTTTCACGAACATGACTCATCCTCACTACACACAAATGCTCCCTCGGTTGTTTCTTCTGTCTCATTTGGTTTTAAGAGCTGCTCACCACTGAGTTGACGCCGTGATCTCACAGCGCAGCTGTGCTGTGGAACTCTGAGGTTGGAAATGGTCTGATTCGGTAGTCATCAGCCCATGTGGCTAGTGTGGTGAGGAACTGCATTTTTTATTTCACTTCATCTTACTGAACGTGTACACAGTCATGTGAGGCTGGCGGCTGGCGTCCTGGAAGTCGCAGCTCTAGCAAGTCGAGATGAGCAAGTTGAAACCCACGGCTCTAAGTCCTTCTAGCTTGGTCCTCCCACCAGTGGCGCCGGTACTTACCCAGGGGGCCAGCTGGAAACCTGGGGGTCCTCCCTGACTCCTCTGTCCCCCTCACCCCCGGTCTAATCCACCTTTAGAGTCTAGCGGGTTTTGCGTCCTAAGCACCCCTGCACCCCTCCTCCTGCACCCCCTGCCCCTCCACCCCCCAGCCCTGCAATGGCCTCTGAATGCATCTACCTGTAACCTTTGTGGTTCTCACCACATACAGGTGTGTGCCCACCTGTGCCCAGCATTTGGAACACAGAAATGAATTAGATGGAGTCCTTTTGTCTTTTTCCTTCTTGTTCTGGCTGCCTTGGGGCAGAGGGCATGGGCAGAATTATCCTCTGAACCTGTAGTAGGATCTCAAATAAAGCCTTGTTATAAAAAGTAACGGGGTGTAGTGACATCTACGTGAAAAAAAAAAAGTAACAGGGAGCAGGGGCTTAGGAACGAAGGGAGGGGAGGGGAAGAGGTGTGAAGGATGTGGGAATGAGGGTCCTTCCCTTCAATTTGGGGACAGTCCTTGGGTCCCCCAGGTGGTGTCGACACTTCCCCTACGTGGAAGGCTGTCTGGCCTCCTTCAGGCCCCCAGGGTGTCCAGCCTTCCGCAAGGAGCCCGGCCAAGGTCTCCTAAAGGAGAAAGCTGGGTTTTGTAGAAGGTCGGGGGTGGGTTGGGGTGGGAGCAGATCCTGGGTACGGTAGCATCCGGCAACCAGAACCGAACATCCCCGCCTCGGGGTCATGAGGGTCCCTGGAGGCCGCGGCCCTCCCCGGGCGGGTCCCTGGGGCCGTCGCACCTCGCAGGGACACGAAGGCGGGCGGCGCGGGCCGCGGGGAGGCCGGGCCACCGGCGTTGGGGCGCTCTGGGGCCGGCCACGCAGGGGGCCCCTGCCCCTGCCAGCCCAGCCCGGGCCCGCAGGGTGCCGGCGGCTCCGTCCGGTCCAGGCCTCCTCCTGCTCGCCGAAGGACCAGGGGCGGAGGGTCGGGCAGGCGCGGGCTTCGGAGGTCCCCTCCACTTCCTGCCGCCCGCACCCCAGAGAGGGCAGGGGCCGGGGCCGGCGCCCGGGGACTGGAGATGGGCGGCGCGCGCGGCCGGAGCCCCCCGCCCCCGGAGCTCTCGCCCCCGTCCCCTGCCTCACCCCGCCCCTCCGCCCCCGCCCCGCCCGCGTCCCTCGCCGTCCCTCGCCCCGCCCCCTGCCCCCCGTCCCGCCCCCGCCACCATCTGCTCGGGATTTGGCAGCGGCTGCCCGGGCGCCTGCGGCTGTGGCTCCCGCTCGGGCTCCGGCCCCGCCGCGCCCCCGCCCGCGCCCTCCAACCTGCTGCTCGGCCGCCCGCGCCGCCCGCCCGCGGCTCCCCGAGTTCCCGGGTCCGAGCCCCGAGCTGGGTGCTGATGGAAGCGCCGCGATGTTCGCGCCCCGGCTGCTGGATTTCCAGAAGACGAAATACGCGAGGTAAGCGGGGGGCGGGGGCGGCCACTGCCTGCGCGGGACACGGCCGGGCGGCCCTCGACCCCGCTGCCGGACCGCGGGGTGACAGGTGGACCCTCCGGCGCGGCCCGAGGAAGCCGGCGCAGGGGCAGCCTAGTCCCCGCAATTGAGTCGTGTTCGCGCCCGGGCTCGCCAGCAGCGCGGATCCTAGCGCTTCCCCTTGTAGCGGGGCGCCCTTGGGCGAGTCACTTCGCCTTTCTGGACCTCAGTTTCCACGTTTGCAAGACAGGTGTAATGTGAGTCCCTATCCCTAAGGTCCCCGTGAGGATTAAGTGAGCCAGTCCTTGGAAAGCACTTTGCACGGTGCCTGGAGCCCAGAACTGTTCAAAATCTGTCCGGCGCTGTTGTTAACGATACAGGGCGTTTGCACCGTCTCTGTCCACCCTCTTGGCAAGTCGGAGGAGTGGGCAAGTGCCCTTTTCGGGTGCAGAAACTGAGGCTACCTGCACATCCTGGTATTTTCACAGCGTGAGCCCCTCTGAGCCTCGGTTCCCTTTGTAAAATGGTGCTGGCACATCCTACCACGGGATTGCTGAGCAGAAGTTAAGCTCCTGTTGCTTGGATTTCTGATTAAGGGGCTGCGGGATGGGGTGGGGGTTAACAATGATTAAATTTCACTAGAATTTTGTCGAGAGGTGTGCTTGCTTGAACACGCGCATGAAAACCCTCTTCTGAAGTTGCCCTGGGTCCCCAGTGGTTTCTGGGGAGGACAGGACAGGCTGTTCTGGTGGGGGCAGCCCCCAGGCTCTCTTTGGAGGGGTCATCCAGCCTGCCCACCTCAGGCCTCCTGCCTTCACAGGGGAGGAGCCAGGTGAGTGCCGAGGCTCCCAGGCGATGGTGACTTTGAGACAGGTGACATCATTTTTCATACATCAGTGTGTGCATTATCTCCAGGAGGTTGTCGAGAGTCCTTGATGCTGACGAAGTCTCTGCAAGTTCTGGGCAAGCTGAGCACAGCTTGACCAAGAGGCACAGGGCTGGGATGGCGCCCAGAGGAGGGAAGGCTGGGGGCAGGACTGAGCCCTTGCTTCTCAATCTCACTCTGTCCCCCCATCCCACATAGTGAGTGTGTCCTTTGTAAGGCTGGGGAATCCCACCCAGACAGGTGATGCATGGGAGGGACTTGTGAGTGAGTTCCTGCAGATTTTCCCTCTGCCGGATGGTGGGCAGGGCTGGCTGCACACATCTGCCAGGGGCTTCTCCGGAGTGGGCACTTGGACTTTCAAAGGCTTGCTCTCAAGGGTTTTGAGTGCTGTTCTGAGATACAAGTTGGTGGGGTGTTAACCGGGAAAGAAGCAGCCCTGGGTTCAAGGCTGCAGGTGCAGACATGAAAGGAAGGAGCTCTGAAGCCTCTGCAGGAGGCCCTTGCCTGTCCTTCACCTGCTGTGTGATCTTGGATAGATGTCTCAACCTCTCTCAACCTCAGCTGGTTGATCTATAAAGACAGAAGGATTGGTCTAAATGATCTCTGGATTCGGACACCCAAGTTGCCCCATCTGTAACGGGAATGGAACTCTCCAGCTGGGGCGGAGGCCAGTCTTCCATGCCTGGGCCGGTGCAGCTTCTGTGGGTGATGTGTCCAGTGGGGAAATGGATTGCATCAATTAGAATTATTTTCTGTTCCCTTCTTTGTCATGCAGCCCTTACTACAGTGCAGTCCACAAATTAGGTCATTCATAAAAGCTTCTTGATTGAATGAATTTAATGATATAACCCAGTGCTGTCCATTAGAGATGGACAAGCCACAGATGTCATTTTAAATTTTCTAGTAGCCATTGAATTTAATGTGTGCCTGATATTCCATCTTGTTATAAGAAGGTCAAACTAAATAGGTGATGGTGAAATTAATTTTTAAACTATATTTTAAGGTGGGGTGTGGTGGCTCATGCCTGTAATCCTAGCACTTTGGGAAGATCACGTGAGGTCAGGAGTTCGAAACCAGCCTGAGCAACATAGCGAGACCCCATCTCTATAAAACACAGAAAAATTAGCTGGGTGTGGTGGCGTATGCCCATAGTTCCGGCTTCTCAGGAGGCTGAGGCAGGAGAATTGCTTGAGTCCAGGAGTTTGAGGTTGCAGTGACTAGCGATGATGCCACTGTACTTGACCCTGGGCAATAGAGTGAGACCCTGTCTCAAAAAAAAAAAAAAAAAAAGGCTGTATTTTAGTTAATTCTTTATATCCAGAGCATTATAACTTTAACATGTAATCAATATGAAGAACTTATTCATGAGATATTTTACATTCTTTTTTTCACCACAAGTGTTCAATATCTGGTGGGTATTTTATACTTACGGCCCATCAAAATTTGGACTACTCACATTCCAAGTGCTCAATAGTCACATGTGGCCAGTGTTTACCATACTGAATATCCTCCACAGTGAGAGAGAGCTTTTCCTAGTTAAATCCTGTGTGATACTGCAAAAGATGCCTTCCCTCTCTGAACCTTTGTTTCTCAATGAATGGCTGGACCATTTGATCCTTAGATTCTAACCTAGAGTCCTTGATGTAAGCAACCATCTGGCCACTCAGAATGTTTTTTCTATATCAAGAAACATACTTATCATAAAGCTATAAGCATTAAGACAGTGCCGTGTTGGTGCAGGGCTAGGCAAATTGCCCAAGGGAACAAAACAGACCTGAAACAGACCCATGCATATAAAGGCATTATATTTTTGATAAAGGTGGCATTGCTGATCAAACTAGACAAGGATAGTCTGTTGAATAAATGGACTGAGACAATGGTTATCCAGATGGCAGCAATAAAACTGGACCTCATGCCATATAGAAAGAACATTTCTAGGTGGATTAAAGGTTTAACACTGAAGTAAATAAAAACGTGAAAACTTTTAGAATATATAAAAGAATAACTTTTGGACTTCAGGGTAAGTAAAGATTTCTGAAGGCACATAAAACACAAACTATAAAAGAAAAGATAGATAAACTAGACTACATTAAAAATTAAGAGTTTCTATTCATCGAAAAATGGCAGGAAGAAAGTAGAAGACAAGCCATAAACTTGAAGGACATACTGCAATGCATTTAACCAACAAATAATGAATGTCCAAAATATATAGAGAACTGCAATAAGAAAAAGACAAATAACCCAATAGAAAATGTGAAAGACACACATGGGCACTTCTTGGAAGAGAGAACACAAATGAGCAATAAGCAGGTGACAGCGGCTCACTCTCAGCGGTGATCAAGGGAATGTGAAATGAGATACCATTTTAATGTTCAGCATGTAAGAAGTCTAACAATACCATTGTCACTACTTTGGAAAACAAGAATTATCTTGTAAAGCTGGACATGTGCTCATCCTAAAGACATGGCCACTCTTTTCTGGGGTCATACCCATGTGCGCCCGGGGAGATGGGCAGTAATCTTCTCAGCAGCATTGTTCATGGTAAGCAAGACCCCGGGATGTCCCAGACGTCCGTCATGGGTAGAACGGATGTGCTGTGTATTCATACAACAGAGTAGTACCCAGCAATGAAAGTGAACTCCAGCTTCAGGCAACCACATGGTTACATTTCCCAGACACATTGAGTGATCACAAAACACAAAAGAGAGTATGAATCCAAACATACAACACTCAGGAACAGGCAAAGCCACTATATTGTTGAGGAATGCATAGGAAAGTGTGTAAAAAGCTGGTCAGGGTTACCTCTAAGGGAGGGAGGGAGGGGGTTGACGGTGGGGAGGGCACCCAGGGTGCTTCTGTACCCTGGCAATGTTCTAGTTCTTGACTTGGGAAGAAAAACAAGCTGAATTTTTTGTGCCCTGGAAGGTCGCACACTGCTCACTTCCGATGGGCGAGACCTACTCACATGGCCACGTGCAACTGCAAGGGGGACAAGTGTATCCAGCTGCCTGTCCATTGCTGTCCCTCTACCCCCATCCATGCCCAGAACAGCACTGGGCATCCCAGTCGGTACCAGTCAAAATTGGTTGAATGGATACTGGCTGTGTGACACTGGACATAAAGCAACTTTATGGTTATAACTGCAACACATCCTCCTTGGAGAAAATAATTTAAATAATGCAAAGTAGGTATAAGAATGAGAGCAGCGGTCACCCCACCATCCCATCACTGTTAACAGTTTGGTGTGTTTTATCCCAGTTATTTCTCTATGCATTTAAAAAAAATAGCTGATACTCCATATACCGCATCGTATCCTAATTTTAAAAATTCGACCTGCTGCAATCCTCTTTCCCTTATCTTTGGTAATTATTCGCGACCTCAGCTGAATGTGTCTTCACAGTCCAGCTCCTCGTCGTAGCCTGCTTTATTTATTTCCCACTTTTGGGCACTTAGGTTGTTTCCTGGATTCTACTTCTGTAAATAACGCTGTTGGGGACATCTCTGCAGCAGGGCACCAACGTGCAGGAGAATTTGCTGTGCAGAAACATTCGCGACCCGCTGTCAGTTCTGGGCATTGGCCAAGTCCTGTGGTTCACAAGTTCCTTATAATGTCCACGTGCTGGCCTGTTGGCAATGACGAAGTCAGGTGACCCCTACTGAAAATGGCCCCCACAGTGGATGAAATTCTTGTCCAGGGCTTGGAGTTTTTCCTGAGGCCGCACAGATAAAGGTCAGCTTCCAGCTTGTCCCACAGAGAGGACCTTTGGGAGGAGCTTGAAGCTCGTGCTTTAATTCTGCCCTCGCTGAGGTTGGGGTAAAGCCCATAGTGGCCCTGGCTGGCCTTCTATAGATTTGGTTCCCCATCTGACTACCTAAATGTCCCTTCGAAGCCACTTAGAACCAGTCATACTCCAGCTAGGACTCCAATATTCTGCAAGGTCTTGGGTTCTGTAAGAACAATTTTTGTTCTTAAGATGATTAAGATAATATATGTGAAGCATCTATCACAGCACCTGGTATACACTTGGGTGCTTGAAGGTGGCGGTTATTGATGTCATAGTTATTGTGATTTACAGTCTGTCTCTTTGCAGAGAGGATTTGAGGCAGTTTGTAGAAAGCAAGTTTCTCAAGACCTGTGGGGCTGTCTGAGCAGTTCTTTAATCTTGGCAAGTGTCTCTCCAACTTTGGCAGGTGTCTGCGAGTGTGTGGGGAAGGGGGCTGGAGAAGTGTGTTTCACCTGCTTCTGTCTCGCTGGGCAACTGTGGGCTGGTCCCTCGCAGGGCTGCCTGGGGTGGAGGAGATGAGGTCTGACCTCGTGCCAGGCCACGGGCCGAGCACTTCCCAGCATCGGCTCCTCTAATGGACTCTTCCCGCAGTCCTGGGTAGAGGTGCATTTCTTATCCCTGTTTGGTTCGCCCGGGTCTCAGCACATGGAGGGATTCACACTCAGGGTGGTTTCAATGTCTTCTTTCCTTTTCTGCCTCCCACGTTAATAATGCCAGGGCCAGCCATGGGGAGAATTACAACCATAATAGCCGACAGTTTCAGAGCAAGTGCTCCAACGTGGGATCTCACGTGATGGTTTACTCCCCATGGGATGCAGGGATTGAAATTCAGAGTTCTCCGCGCTGCCCACGCCCTTGCAGGGGCTGTCAGGGCCCTCAGGACACGCCATCTGTGGGTCGGCCTTCTCCATCCATCACTGACTGGTCCCCCCCAGACATTCGCAGGGCGGGAGCGAGTGTGCAGTGGAAGCCCACGTACCATGTGTCTGATTATCTCAAGTTGAAAAATCAAGCTGATGAGCTTTTCAATGAGAGAGGTGCTGTGTGCCTTTGTGACAAATATATTTCTATAGTGACAAAATTGAACACTCTCTAAACAGTGGCTGCTACATGATTGAAGACTGACCATTATCAAAGATGACTGATTCTGTTATTAATACACATCTTAGCATT